>PIJE02000050.1:12500-70000 GCA_002895965.2 Coryphaenoides rupestris
ATGTGGCGTTTGTTGGGGGTCTCTAAGAAAATCTTTTATCTTATATCTGGAGAAAAAAAAATTTAGGCAGTAGTACAGTACTTCACATAATACATTTACATTTACACATTTTACCCGTATCAAAAATGCTCCTGCGATTTGGATGTTGCACTTGGCGATATCGCAATTTGGATAATATTAATTGGGATTAATTGTTCAGCCCTAACATACAGTATACACACACACACACACACACACCACACACAACACACACACAGACACAAAGATACACAAACACCTCCACCTGAGATCCAATCCCCTCTGAAGCGATGTCTGTGTTATGATGACCAGTAATGGAGAAGCACTGAGCCGCTGTATCGTAATGGAGCATTCCATGTGTGTGTGTGTGTGTGTGTGTGTGTGTGTGTGTGTGCATGTCACAAGGTATAAGTCCTGCATTATTGATTCCAGAGAAGCAGGCTGATAGAAAATCAATCATTCAATCCTGATCTGATTTGCAGTCGGCTGAAATATTAGCTGCGAGGGAACATGATGGTACGGCCCACAAATACTCCTTAATGTATATCCCATTAAATATTTATGCCGGCCCGCAGGACAAGAAAGTGGATCAGGCTTGGGATCGTATGTGTGTCTGTCTGTGTGCTCGCTTTTGTAAACTTTTCAATAGAGGACACTACAAATGTGTGTGTATGTGTGTGTGTGTGTGTGTGTGACCGAGAATTAATGTGTGTGTGTGTGTGTGTGTGAGTGTGTGTGTCCAAGAATGTGTGCGTGGGTGTGTGTATGTGTGTGTGTCCGAGAACTAATGTATGTGAGTGTGTGTGTGTGTGTGTGTGTGTGTGTGTGTGTGTGTGTGGCCCACACCCACAGATGTGTATCTGTGTGTACAGTGTGTCAGTGCATGGGAGTTCGAGTTTGAGTGGGAGCGGGTGTGGGGTGGTGGACGGTAGGGGAGGCGGGTGGGGTCACTCCGTCCACTGTCTGGGCCTCTGGGCTGAGGAGGGACCTGACGGAGGTGACGGAGACAGTGGCGGCGGGGCGGGCAGGCAGAGGTCACGTGGGCTGACCTGCCGGCGGCGTCATGTGAACCCCCCTCATGGACGCTGATGATGAAGTCAGATTCCCTAATCCACGGAACACAAAAGCTGCTGTCAATCAAAGTCTGCATGCCAGGTCATCCACAAGCAGCAGCAGCAGCAGCAGCAGCAGCAGCCTGGGAGAATGTGGGCCAGACACCTCCCTCGGCGGGCACCCAGCTCTCCAGCTACGAGGTCTCAAGGCTGGGGAGAGACGCCCGCCTTTCACACCACCACCACCACCGTCACCACCACCACCGCCACTAATGGCCTCTTAGTGTTTTCCCCGTGAAAATGGGTTATGTATTTTCTATGGCGGTGGGTGGGTTGGTGGGTGGGGCGGGTGGGTGGTTGGTGGGCGGGTGGGTGGGGGGGAGGCCAGACAGAGGCCATTATGCAGTGCCGATAAATACGCTATGCTCATTATAATTGCGCTCTGCGTTTTTGTTTTTTAAGTGCTCCGGACGATTGCCGCGTGGGTGTCGTATAACAAATCGATGCCTCGGTCGGTCTTCTTTGCGGCAACAACTATTATGGGATGCACACGTATGATTTGTATTTGGGTGTCTCTCGTATAAACACGGGCACAGGCTGTGTGCCGAGATGCGTGGATTACATAAATCTTATCAATTTCTCCTTTTCACTATGAAGTGGAATAAAGATTATCATAGTGCTGAATGCTTTTCATCCCTTTTCCCTGGGTTTGTCATGTTGTGGCGATCTAATCCTCTTGTGTTGTCGTCCCTAATGCCGTTATTTGGCGTTGTTGTGGTACAATAATCAGCTGATAATACTGACATCACGCCGAGCCCCATAAAACAACAGAAACGTGTCAACAACAGCGACGGAATCATTAACGGGAAGGCGCGATGACAAGATCTCCACTCACTGTAATTCAAACTGTTTCCATTCTGTCTGGGATATGTTGTGTTTGTCAGACAATATGCATCTCAAGTGTACCATAACGAGCACTATGAATGACATCACCGCCCATTGTGATGCACAGCCGCCACTGCACGCTCTCCGCCAGCTAATGGACAGAAGCCACGCTTTGTCCGCCTCTCTCTCGTGGCGGGAATCCAGTCACCAGTAGCCGCTTCCATGGTGGAACTCCCCTGTTTGGCAGCATGCCTTCCTGCTGAACTCATCCTCTCTCTCTCTCTCTCTCTCTCTCTCTCTCTCTCTCTCTCTCTCACTCTCCCTCTCTCCCTGTCTCTCTCTCTCCCTCCTTTGTCTCTTTATGTCTCTCTCTCTCTCTCTCTCTCTCTCTCTCTCTCTCTCTCTCTCTCTCTCTCTCTCTCTCTCTTACTGCTCAGGTGATGTCATGCCTGAGCCTTTGTCTATTATTTATTTATTGGATTTATTTTCATCCCCCCCTGTCTTATGTGGACATTTTAACTTAGTATATTAAGCGCTCAAACACAGAAGGGTTTCAAAAAGGAGGAGAAATAATAAAGGAGGGAACGATGGCGGTACAGAAAGAGAGAGAGGAGAGAGGGAGACGGGGAGACGGGGGGGGGGGGGAGAGAAGTTGGGAGGGGAGGGGAGGGGGGGGGGAGAGGGAAGTTGGGAGGGGAGGGGGGCGGGGGGTGGATTTGATGAGCGCCTGACCACATTCCAGGAGGATGAGGTGACCGTGTGTTGAATGGCCCGGGTGGGAACCCCTTTGATAATGTTCTTATCTCGCCGGTGATCAATATAGCACACGGCCACGTGCTGCTGCAAAAAAAAAAAGAAGAAGAAAAAAAACTCAGCTCACTTCAAAGCGCACAGCCAGCCGCCACAGACAGAGAGGGATGGGTGATAAAAAGTCAATTATTAATTGAGGGGAAGGGTCCCCTTTGAAGAGGATGAATAGAAAGTAGATAATAGGAATTTAGACCGCCTGCCTTCTCTAGATTACATCCTCAAGGCATCCACTCACGGCTTGCTTTTCTCCCAGATTATATTTTAAGCGTCTGTTTGCACTACTTAAGGGGAAAAAGGGAAGGTAATGGTGCGACGGCCACTCCACGAATACCATCGGTGTGTTTTTGTGTGGACGACTATTACCATTACGTTTGTATTGCATTGGCTTGTGATGAAAACACAAGGAGGAGAAAAAGGAGGAGAAACCTCGAAGGCTGTCACTCCACGTTGTTTCACGGTTGCTCAGGGGCGGCGGGCGGGGAATTGCACCTCTCACCTCTACCTCCACATAACCCCCGCCCTGATGTCTGTCTGAGCACCGAGGTGCAGGGACACGTCCGTAAGACGCTCCCGTGAACCCCAACACTCTCTCCCCGTGGCTCTGAATCAATACTTTCCCTCTGGAGGCTCAAGGGCGGGGGGGCTTATGTCTGTTTGATGTTTCGTCTTTCATCGAGCCAGGTGGCTGGCGATGCTGTTGTTGTTGTTGTTGTTGTTGTTGTTGTTGTTGTTGTTGTTGTTGTTGTTGCTGTTGCTGTTGTGTTTGATTCCGGCTGCGCTTCACCGCCGGACCCAAACGCCTTGTCTCTCCTGCCTCCGTTCCTTTTCAGAACCTGTGATTTATTGATTGAGACTGTCCAATCCAGCGGAAAAGTGGAGGTCCGAGCTGCACTTACCCCCCCCCCCCCTCCCTGATATGGTCTCATATCAGGGAGCATACTATAGTTTTCTTATGGTATAGCCTCCGACGTGGCGCAAATGTGAAATATTCATGACTTAAGACACTCTCTCTCTCTCTCGCTCTCTCTCTCTTCAGCATATGGAATCACATGAATATTTTATACCCGCGGGGGTCCCGTTTGGCAGGCGGAGAGGCATTGTGCCGATATGGATTCACGGAGCACATTATCGACTGCAGTGGATTGTTTTTTTACTGTTATTTTTCTTCTTGTTCTTCTTGTTCTTCTTGTTCCTCTCCGTGCCCTTTCACTTTGCCCATAGGCAACCACGTGCACTGCCTCCTCCTCCTCCTCCTCCTTCTCCTCGTCCTCCTCCCTGCTGCGGTGTGGCGAGCACGGCGGCTGTATGGCGTGCGGGGGGGGGGGGGGGGGGGGGGGGGGGGCTAACAAACCTGCGTGAGCGTTTCTGGGTCATCCGTTCTCAAGCTACTTCACATGAAAGCAGCGCTATTGATTTCTCAAACAAGGCAAATGTGCTGCAAAGTTTCTTTCTCTGTCTCTACCCACCCTCCCCCCCCCCAACACACACACACACACACACACACACATACAAACATATACACACACACACACACACACACACACACACACACACACACTTCTTGCCTTCTTTCCGGTAAAGAGAACTGTGTGAACTTATATCCATCTCACTGGACAAAGGAAGGAGAGACTCACAAACACCTGTAACTTAACAACAACTCTTTGTTATGTTCCTGACCTTTTCCCTTCGGCAATTTATTCATTTTTATTCCTTCTCCTCGTCTACAATATATGCATAATGCAGAGTGAACCCTAGGTCTCCCATGCATGGACGGATGCATTAATGTACAGTGAACAACCTCTGCCGATTGTCTTCATGAATATTTAACATAAATAACAATTAACAGGCGCTGTAGGCGTCAGATGAGCACACAAACAGAAGAACATGCGGCCGTGAATAACAACTTTGTGATTTGGAGTTGATGGACCTGTCGGATCAGTAGAAGAAGCAGTATAAGGTGGAGAAGAGGAGGTGGAGCTGCTGGGAACTAGATGGTGTGTCCCCCCCAGACCCCCACCCTGTCCCCCCACCCTGTCCCCCCACGCCTGGCTAATCTGCTCCTTTGAGAGGCTAATGTGCTGACTCTCGGAACCTCCTGGTCACCGCAGGGGGGCTGCCGGGGGCCCCCAGTGGCCCCCAGACACCTGCAGCTGGAGAGTGAGAGGCCCGACACTGATCACGTCAGCGGCGAAACAAAGGAGACGGCTTTAAAGCCAAAGTGTCGGCTCACCGAGCTAAAAATAGACACGACACGGGGGGGAGGGAGGGAGGGGCGGAGGTGAGTGAATGGGTTGGTGTGTGTCGTACCCTGACACCGTCCTTCCTCTTCTCTGACCATGCTGCGCTGGCATTCAGCGAGCATGACCTGACCTGCCACCTGCAAGCGGTTGGAACGTCAAGTTGGAGAGGAGTTTGAGCAGAAGCCAAGTGGAGCGTTCGTTTCGTTTCACAGCGACGATCGCCTCGCCACTGGAGGCTCATGTTGTATATGCTGTATGTTGAGGGGCGGTTTCCATGGAGATTTCACAGGACAATGATCGTTCCCGTTAGTCCTGGCCCGCTGCAGGAATAGGCATGACGTAATACAGACAGCCAGACAGACAGACAGACAGACAGACAGACAGACAAAGTGGTTCCTGCCCTTCAGACAGATGGCAGTCTGTCAGACAACCCAATGACCCCCCCAACCCGCTATATGTGTCCTGCATAACAGAAGCAGTAGCACACCACCAGTCAATGACTGGGCTATTAACACAACCGTCCCCATAGAAGAATAGAACCAGGCCATTTGAAAGGCGGCACCAGAACCGCAAAGCACTCGTGTCACACGGGGCTCGTAAAAAAGAGGCCCAGCCCGACACCGCAGGAAACAAACCCTATACCGTCTACTACACAGTCTGATCGCCGCGAGGTATGCGGACCCGACACACACACACACACACACACACACACACACACACACACATATTTTGTAACACTAGCCCCCCGCGCGTGAATGATGATGAAATCCTTGCTTGCCGATGAAAGCCGATCTGCGTCTGCCGCGGCCCACAGTGAGGTCACCTCCTCCTCCTCCTCCTCCTCTTCTTCATCTGCCCCTTCTGACTCACCCACCAGCTATGGTGGGAGAGACACACAACAGACTGGGAGTCTGCTGTGGTCCGGCGTTTTGTTGTGGAGAAGCCATTCATCGCGCATGCCGCCGGGGACCAACTTCTGTTGGTCGGGGCTGCTCAGAGTGATATTGCAGGAGGTTGCTCATCTCGGTTTTGCTTTTCAAATGAATTGTAATTTTTTTTAGAACAACATATTTTTACTTTGCTTGCCTCCTCGAGACTAATACACAATGGCAAGGGAAAAAAAACGTAAACACCAAGAGAGAGAGAGAAAAACAGCTCATTAAAATGTACCAAATGTAACATATTTTTTGTGCAGAACAGAACAATCCTAAAATGTCAAATGAGATTCAGTGATTTAAACAAATAAATCTAGAAGTCTCCATTTGAAAACTGTACTTGTATGTGTATGTGGTGTTGCTGGACAGAGCAGAGAAGGGGAGAACAGTGGGGAGATTGTTGTTGATGCTGGTATTGGCTGTTTTGCTGAGGCGGCGTTAATGTACAGTAAATGTCATGACGGGAGGCGTGCTGTTCCAGTGGTCGTCCAGAACTGTCTTCATCACCCTTCCTCGCTCACGGTATCTCGCGGTCCCACAGGCCACATTCAGCACATGTACATCACAGTAACCTTCCTACAGACGGAAAATAAGTTAGATAGAGCTGAGGAGTCTATTGTAATTATGAATGCCCGAAACCTGCTCTATTCTATTCTCTATTCTAACCCTAAATGTAAATGTAATAGAATAATATTTAATATTGATATTAGGATACAAGACACAATACTGTCTAGGGCTTTCAGTCCGATGAGTTATTCAGGTCTTTTCCTGCATGTAACGGTTGCATTGTACAAGAAAGTCGTCTAGAAATGGGTCGATGGTGTTAGATGTTCAGACATGTATAGCAGAGTAATTTGATTAATAGAAAACAGAAGCTATTATCCAAAGTGATCTACAGGTAAAGTCAGAGCTTTTTTAATTAAAGGTATATCGTGTAAAGTTTGATACCTGCTTGATATCGCCAGGGAAGAGATCATCAGGGATCTAACGTTTAATGTTCTGTTTAATGTTCAATATTATGCACCAATTTCACAAAAGCACATTCCTTGTTTGCAAAAACTAAGGCAATAAAGCTGACTCCGATTCTGATTCCGATATATCAACATATCCACAATACTAACGACCTAGTTTATTTTCCTCATGTTTAGAAAATACTTACGCTAAGGGCAAAAGTACACATCTCATCCCTACCACAATGAAAATGGGCATACAATGGCGACCCACTGGCTCTAAAAATGCAATGACTTTGACACACAGGCGCGACTTCACCTAATGGTCCCCGTCTAAAGAAAACAGCTCAGTGGAAGCTCCTGATGTGTTTATCTTGGACAGCCTCCCCATCCTCCACCCGCCTCCAGCCTGATACCGGTCTCACAGCAGGACTCCCCATCCTTATTCTTCTCCCTCCATTCCTCAGCTGTTTCACACCCCCCGGAGCGCTCACCCAGGCCACTCGCACCTCTTTTGTGATGGTGATCGGTGATTTAGCATCTCCTGGGCCACACAAGGGGCTCATTTGGCACCTGAGTGTGATCTCTCTCTCTCTCTCTCTCTCTCTCTCTCTCTCTCTCTCTCTCTCTCTCTCTCTCTCTCTCTCTCTCTCTCTCTGGAGCTGATTCATCATGTACTCCGCCAGAAACCCCCCCCGGGATTAACCTCCCAAAACCACCCCCACCACCACTACCACCACAACAACCACCACCACCCCCATCCCAACATCCCCACCGCTGACTTTATTAGTCATTCACGCACACGGCACCTTGGTGAAATATCAGCACCTTTGCATCTCCGCGTATGTACAAGTCACATTATTACATTTACATTACATTTACATTTAGGGCATTTGGCAGACGCTTTTATCCAAAGCGACTTACAAAGAGTACATTTGTTGAACGAGACAGCAATATATCACTGTGGTACATAAAGATAATAATCGAGCTGGTGTCGAGCATTCATAGTTTCGAGGCCAATAGAACGAGTTTCATAATTGCTAGGTTGCCTGTATAATAGCTGGGATAAAAGCAGAAGTGAGTGCATTACCAACATCTAAGAACATACAATATGCTAAACAATTCTAAGTACTATTAATATGAGAGTTATTAGATATTGGTTATGAGAGGTTGGCTGCGGTTTGTATCATATGATTGTTGTGTTGATTCAAGGGCTATACGGTGCATTTAGGGTTTGCGTGGATTCATTCACAAGGGTTTTATTGAATTAAACGTCTTTAGAGGTGAAATTTAAGTCAACATCATTTCAGTACACCAATGAGGTCTTTGACCGCGATGAGATCCATCTGATGCTGACTTTCACTTTGTCGACGACACAAATATTAAACTTCATGTGAAAAACTCCAAAAGGGCTTCAAAACTCCTGGCCATGTTTCTCTGTTTGTTTGTTTGTTGTTTTGTTTGCGGGAGTTCAGGGAGACGAGAAGTGTTGACCAGTATAAGTGTTGACCAGTATAAGGTGCCCGCCTGTGACCTTGTAAAAGAGAGCCGATGAAAAATGAACACGTGAAATTCGACCGCCCCCCCGTCCTCGTCTTGTTTCGTCGCCATTTCAACGCCTGAGCGGATAAAATAATGAAAATCACGTTTCCTCTGCATTTCAATGTGTTCTTTCAGCCAACAGCCAACCCCAATGTGAGCCACGCGGTCACGGACGAGACGCAACTCTGGACAGGGCCGCCGGGCCGCTGCATCAAAATGACTCACGCTCACGACGGGAGAGATTCCCGCCAAACGCTGATCAGGTTTTTTCTTCCTTTTTTCCCGTTGTTTTTTTTTTCCTTTTTTCTTTTCGCTTCGAGCCAATGAGGCAATCAGGCAATGAGCTCACCCCACCACCACATCCATCATGGCTATGTAAAGTGCTGCTGCATGTTATACGCCAGTGTGAGCAAAGTGTTGCGCTAAGAACACCACCCCCACCCTCAGCCCCCAGCCCCCAGCCTCCAACCTCCAAACCCCCCCAGCCCATGGGAACTGCTGTACAATATACAGCAGATCCTTCCTTGTCTATAGGTATACTGTAGACGTTTGATATGTTACAGCTGCATTCACGTGTATGCAGACCACACCACACCGCGAGATATTCTGTGCAGATGATTGTATTGCTATCTGCACATATGCTATGCGGTGCAAGAAGTGTACGCTTGAAACAATTCAGCCGCATCTTCGTCCACATCGGTACCACAGAGTCTTGTTGTTCTAATGTTGTTCAATAATCAGCAGGCAAGCTCTTAACCACAGACACACGCGCGCGCACACACACACACACACCACACACACACACACACACACACACACACACATTCCAGGACAGAGCCAAGCTGTCCTGCTCTGTGTTTTGCCCTCACACCACCAACAATCTTGGCAAGCACTTTAATTAACTGGAGGATCATGTTGGCAGTAGTTTGTCACCCACAGCCTCGCTTCGCTGGTGGGAAGGTTGTCGTCCATCACGGGCGGGCATGTGTTTGGACGGATGGTGGTGGTGGAGTGTGTGTGTGTGTGTGTGTGTGTGTGTGTGTGTGTGTGTATGTGTGTGTGTGGAGGATGAGGTCATTCGGTTGATGCACGACTGCTCCACCTCACCGTCACTTTCCCAATTGGCCTGTCAGGGTCCTGGCTGTCTTCAGGGATGGATTTTATCTTCTCAACATGATTATCACATTTATTACAGTATTTGATTATTCTTGGGTAACGGGGACTTTTTCTCTTCAGAAAACCCGACCTCCTCGTGGCTCAATACGTACAGTAGGACATTAAAAAACATTTTTATTTTTTATGAATACTAAATAAATACTATATAGGCTGTGACTATGATCAGGTGACCAGAGAGGTGAAACCAGAGACTGGCCCCTTGTGTTGCGCAGATGTCACATGATCTACCATGACCTAGGTTCTGTCCCCCTCCCCCCTCCTCCACCTTAACCACACTTTTACACCCCGCTTAACCCCTTTTCCACAGGACCAAAAGGTCAATCCATGTGTGTGTGTGTGCGTGTGTGTGTGTGTGTGTGTGTGTGTGTGTGTGTGTGTGTGTGTGTGTGTGTGTGTGTGTGTGTGTGTGTGTGTGTGTGTGTGTGTGTGTGTGTGTGTGTGTGTGTGTGTGTGTGTGCGTGTGTTTCAAGATTCAAGATTCAAGAAGTTTAATTGCCACATACCCATACAGGATGTGCAGTGAAATTTAAAAGTGGCGATGCCCAGCGGAACAGGACAATACAAATATCACAAATATCACAAATTGAAGGGAAAGAATCAGAATATCTGCACTATTTACAGTCTTTACAGCAGAAGCTATTTGGAATGAGAAATATGAGCAAATAGGCAAATAAACAGTAAAAGGCATAAAAAGACAAGTAGGCATATCAACAACAAGGCAATATAAAAAATGTAGTATCAAGTTATGTGCATGGGAGTGGGCAGTGGGGGGGCGGGGGTTCACAGAGTTCACAGTCCTGATGGCCTGCGGAAAGAAAATCTGTTTTAGTGTGTGTTAGTGTGTGTGTGTATGTATATGTGCGTGCCTCTAAAAGCCCCCCCCCTCACCCACTTCACCCCCACTGCCTGCTGCCCTGGGATCGTCCCGCTGGCAGGAATGATGAGGGGCAGGGTGTTTATGTCAGGGGCAGCAGAGGCGCCGGTGTTTGGTATGGTACACTGTGGACCTGCCACGGAATTTCAGCAGAACCACCACCAGTTGTCCATCTGGTCATTGCTATGGGTAACCACACGCACACACACACACACGCACGCGCACGCACACACACATTTACATTTAGATCATTTGGCAGACGCTTTTATCCAAAGCGACTTACAAAGAGTACATTTGTTGAAGGAGAGGCAGCAATATATCACTGTGGTACCTGAAGATAAGAATAGAGCTGTTTTCGAGCATTCATATTTACGAGACGAATAGAACGAGTTTCATAATTGCCAAGTTGCCTGCATAAGTAGCTGGGCAGGCGTGCAATTCTAAGCGTGCTACACAACATCTGAGAATGCATGCACACGCACACACACACACACAAACACAAAACAAACACACACACACACACACACATAATAGACCAACTGCCATGACCAGATTTTTGTTGTGGTGGTGGTGGTGTTGGTGGTGTTGGTGGTGGTGGTGGTGGTAAAATAAAAAGCCAGATTTACCAGGGAGGCACCACGCCACCAGCTGACTGGGTGACTGGGTCTATTCCTCAGAGTGCAGAGGAGAGCGTGCAGGCGAGCGAGGGGCCAGAGGCACCATTAAGGGCCATCAAATATTCATCTGCAATACACCGCCACTGATTCCCCACCCCCCCACCCACCCACCCTCACTCACCGCTGCTACAAAGACCTGCAAAGACATGCGAGATGGCTAGTAAACAAACAAACAATCAAAAACAAGTGACAAGACAATGGCAAAATGTAAATGTAATGGCGCGCCAATGTCATCGCTCCCTCGGCTCTGCTCTGGTTGCAAATCACGGGGGAAATAAGTCGCCTTCACACGCACGCAAAAAAGACATTTCTGTCAGGGATGCAACCGTCCATTAAAAGAAGGGAAAAAAAAGGCCCTCATCAATTAGGAATGAGCGTTGAGCGTCGCAAATTGTCCGGCTTAATTGAGGGCTAACCGTTTGGCCTCTAACCCGGCCCAAACGATGCAGTGTTACCGACGACAAGATAACCAAACCAGTAATGAGGGGAAAATATGACATCATCATCATCATCATCATCATGGGGGAGACAGGTTGAGGGGAGGGGAGGGTAGTGGTAGTGGTAGTGGTGGGAGGGAGGGGGGTTGGGGGGGTCATGTGGATCGATACGTTGAGTTAACTTCAAGCTGTCAATAGAAAGCATCCATCAATGAACCTGCCCAGGCCCTACCCAGGCTATGAACAGGTCTTAAATGCGTTTAGTGCTGCCGGTTAGGAGGCTAATTGCTTTTTGCAGGCTATCAAGCTGGCTCTAATGACATTATCCACATGTTAACAACCACAGAGCGCTACGAGCCCCCCGCTCCCGAAGGCTCCTGCAGGATCGTGCTGCTGCTGCTGCTGCTGCTGCTGCTGTTCGTCTTTGTTTGCTCGTTTGTGAGGGTTTATATTATTTATTCCTTTTTAATCTGAGACATAGATCATTCTGGGAAGTTAATTAGGACGTGGCCAGGGCAGATTAGGATTTTCTTCAGAGCAGATATTTATATGGTCCAACATACAATGGCATATGGCCAAGTAAAACATGGCAACCAGCTTGCTTTAATACTAATAATAATACTAATACTAATAAATCTAACACGACTACTACTACTGCTACTACTACTACTACTAATAAATGTTGTTTTAATCATGTTATATTAAGCACAATATTATATATTAAACAATTATATACAAATATTTTAAACATTACACTAAACAAAACAGACCATAAATGTGTAGTGAAAGACAGTGAAAGTTCAGCTCCTAAACTCCCGAATCTACTCCTAAACCACCAAGAGATGTGATCTTCATTCCCTGGGGAGAGGGGTTGTGCATATCCTAACAGATAGTGTGCTAATGCGTTTGTTAGGCCCAGAGGGTTCATGCCTGCTCTATAGGAATGCAAAACCATGGAAGGTGACAATTCATGGTAAATGGGACCTGTTCTGCCACCTTCAAGCAGGTTAGAGACCCCCCCCCCACCACACACACACAGACACACACACACACACACACACACGCATACGCACACACACACACACACACGCACACACACACACACACACACACACACACACACACACACACACACACACACACACACACACACACACACACACACACACACACACACACACACGCACACACACACCAAGCAAGCAACAGCACACACACACACACACACGCATGCACGCACTATGCACGCACAAACACACACACACACACACACACGTGCACACACACACACACACACACACACACACACACGCACACACACACACACGCACACACACACACACACACACACACACACACACACACACACACACACACACACACACACACACACTAAATCAAACAGAACATTCATTGAGGGATATTAATCCTGAAGAGATCACATTTCCCAGCCCTATAGCAACTATGCGCTGTCTATGGGAGACATGTGCACACAAAAAAAACGTAATCGCTCAGTAGGCTACTCAGTCACACATACGCCATACCGTCATTTTGAAATGGCCTCAGAATCGCAAGGCTACTGCTGTTTTCGTGAGCTCTGGCAGTGTGCTTTCAAAACAACTACATAAACATGGATCCAAGTCAAACGTTGGCAGCAAATGGGCACACACTTCATCCATACGACCCGGTTTTTGTTCGGCCCAAACTCACCTGCGGAGGTGTGTCGCTGGAGGTGTGAGCACTGAGATCAGAGGAGCTGAGTGCTCAATCAAAACCACTTTCATCTTTGGTGGGTGATGTGGGCGTGGTCATTATAATAATAGTTCACAATTCTGCAGAGAGAGAGAGAGAGCGTTCCAAGTCTAGAAATATGTGCCGAGACACACAGTGAAAGGAAACCTTTTTATTTTTCTCAATAGAGAGGATCACTGAGGAAAAAAATATCCTGAAAAAAAACAGGAAAGAAAAAGAAAAAGACTTGTCTGGCCACAGCACCCCATTAAGAGCACTGCCGTTACCTTCCGTGGCTATAGACATTTAGTACAAAAATAAGTTAACTACAATAGAAAAGTTGGCAATGGTAGTGTAAAGTAAAGTAATATTGCAAATGATATTGAGAATATTGCACATGATGTTCCTTTCCCTTCCTCCTGGACTCTGTGAGGTAGAAGTCAGCCTCATGTGAGATCGTATTATTAGCGTCCATTTCCAGTACTTTCTGAAAAACATAAACAAATATCTTCATATATGAATATGGTGATGTCCGGTACACTGGGGGGGAAATGCTGTACTGTACGTGGTGTAATGTACTGTAGTCGACTATCTTGTACTCACATCTACATATTCATGGCTCAGGTTTGTGATTCTTTCATAATTTATCCCAGAAGGCACAGCTGGTAAAGCTGCTTCATGTGCCCTTGGTTTCCATGGAGATTACGGGCTGATGTGGACAGGCCAGCTGTTGCACACAGTGTTGTCCCTTATTATGATGTGGCTTTGAATCTCTAATGGAAATATTTGCCAAAACCAAGTTGATTGTTGTTGCTTTATCTTATCTGATCTAATGTTGCCAGGGTTTCAACAGAACGTGGTCTTCTTCCCTGTCCTCTTCATCGCCCCGCCCCCGTAACTCTCACCATCCCTCTACCTCTTCCTCTCATAAATCACGTCACGACTGACACCCTGGTGAGGCAGACCACCACTGCGGGAATCACTGCTGGGTCTACCAGTATATCCTGCTAATCCACTCATCTATGTGTGGGCCTGAAATGACTCTCCACTCTCCAGGCACAAAATGCTCACAGAGAGAGAGAGAGGAGTTATCTGGCAATCCATTGTTTACTGTCAATGTTGTGTAACTGGAGTGTGAAGCATGAATACACAATGTAACACCACATAATTCATATTTCAGCACCGTACCGTAAAGTGTTATTTAAAATGAAAGCTAATGTTGTCTTTGCTTGTCAGAACATCATTAGCAACGGATGAAAAGCAATGCATATTCATGGTGATGGCTGGGATTTTATTTAATGGCCTTCTAGGAAGAAGGAAACTGCAACACCTGCGAGTATAACAAGCTGAAATGTTTTCGCATTAAGTCAACAATTATCTTTAATGTGTGTTATGGCTTAACCCTAAGGCACACTGAAAGCCTCTCTCCATAGAGGCCTACGTTTATCATTGCGTGACTTCTAATGAGACACTTATGAACACTCATCATGTTGTCTATAATATTATCTGTAACACTACCTCTCATCTCCTCTCATCATCATGTGCAATATTCTTAATGTCATGTCCAATAATATTTAACTTCATTTATGGCAAATTGTTTTCGCCGTCGGAATATCTTATCTTGCCCACATATTTGTATATTTTAAGTGTGAATTTGTAAATCCGTTCGTTAATTTTTATTATTCTGTTGTTTTCCATATTGTTTTATTGTACTGTATTGCTATGTAACCTGGCACAAGAATTTCCTTCGGGCTCCAGGCACAAAATGCTCACAGAGAGAGAGAGAGGAGTTATCTGGCAATCCATTGTTTACTGTCAATGTCGTGTAACTGAAGTGTGAAGCATGAATACACAATGTAACACCACATAATTCATATTTCAGCACCGTACCATAAAGTGTTATTTAAAATGAAAGCTAATGTTGTCTTTGCTTGTCAGAACACCATTAGCAACGGACGAAAAGCAATGCATATTCATGGTGATGGCTGGGATTTTATTTAATGGCCACTTCCTAGAAGGAAACTGCAACACCTGCGAGTATAACAAGCTGAAATGTTTTCGCATTAAGTCAACAATTATCTTTAATGTGTGTTATGGCTTAACCCTAAGGCACACTGAAAGCCTCTCTCCATAGAGGCCTACGTTTATCATTTTGTGACTTCTAATGAGACACTTATGAACACTCATCATGTTGTCTATAATATTATCTATAACACTACCTCTCATCTCCTCTCATCATCATGTGCAATATTCTTAATGTCATGTCCAATAATATTTCACTTCATTTATGGCAAATTGTTTTCGCCGTCGGAATATCTTATCTTGCCTACATATTTGTATATTTTAAGTGTAAATTTGTAAATCCGTTAGTTAATTTTTATTATTCTGTTGTTTTCCATATTGTTGTATTGTACTGTATCGCTATGTAACCTGGCACAAGAATTTCCTTCGGGATTAATAAAGTTCTATTCTATTCGATCCTATTCTATTTATGGAGCCACTCAGGAGTTAAGTAGTGCAACACATTTATACAAGAGAGTATATAGCGCCCCCTTCTGGTGTATTTTAATTGTACACTCACAAGTAACTAGTAACTGCTCAAATGGTGGTTAAAAGTTAAGTTTAAAAAAACGTTTTGCCATAAAAACGCATCAGTTGTAACAATGTCACGTTACTGTTCATGATTGTTCATGATTCCACTAAATGGTTTAAAATATCTTAGGTTTAAAGAATTACAGAATAAAGCTACGACATGCAAAGATATTTCCTCTATTTATTCACTTAATGTACCATGCTAGAATTATAATATAATATAATTAGATATTTTGTCAACTTTATTCAATTATAATGTGTCAGCCTTGAGATAAGTATGATAGCAAAGCTAATATAGTAGGGTTGTGTAGCAATTGCTTTCTTTGACATTACAGGGAGGAGGCACTGTCTCTTGTCTCATGGGACAGCAATGGTCGGCCTTACAATGAGACTCATAATCACATCTTTGATACTTAAATGTTATCACTGTATCATGTATTTGATTAATCAATGGAGACATTCTGAGATTTCTAAACGACGAAACTGGACAGCAGAAGCCCAGCTAACATGTCCACGGGGGCCCCAAGTGGGATGCATTTGTGGGCTTGTTGGGTATACAGTGGGCTTGGGCCCTTAATGGGCTTTTAGCCGGGGGCCCACTTGGGTTAACTGTGTGGGTCATACAGGGGCTGACCCAAGTGGGCTAACTGTGTGGGTTAACACAAGTGGGTTATGTCTGGGCTATAGATTAGGCTTTCTGGGGCCCACTGGCTGGTACAGATTGCCCAACTATCCCCCATCTTGTACCCACTTAGAACCCATATAAAACCCAATTGGGCAAACAGAGGTGGTGGTCCAATCCGGGGCCCATTAAGCAGCAGTTCTAAAACCTATATGCGTCCCACATATAAAAGTTGGCTAAGAGCTTCCTGACCCACGACACACACAACAAACATCATCTTGTGTCGACGCACTGCACTCATCCTACATTCTTTGCCATTCTGATGGTGAGCAATATTCTCCACCTCTGCTCGACATATGACTTGAGCTGTCCGACTTGAGTGCATCATACATCTTGACCGCTGTCTTATCTCCTGTCACTTTTCACACCAAATACAGACTCCCCTGTTTGTGCAACGAGCTGACACAAGAGGGCGGTATTGAGTCGCAAATGGGGGAAGTAGATTCTCAAGCAACTTAAGTCACAAAACAAAAAAACCAAAACAACTATCTAAGCAAATCTCCTGCAGTGTCCAGGCGAGGTGGACAGTGGGGGCTTGAACTGATGTAACCTCGTTAGAAAGACACCCAGGCCATGAGTTGAATGGCCTGGGTGGCCTACACACACACACACACACACACACACACACGATAGGAATGAGAGTGAGTGTGTGTGTGTGTGTGTGTGTGTGATGTGGAGACGACTCTCCCGCCTGGTATGTATTGCACACCACCACCAGCAGAAGCCCCTTCTTTCCGCTGATTGACTGCGCAATAATGAGAAAAATGTTGTGATTCACTCAAAACAAATTGACGACTTTAACCCGAAGCGAGCTCATTTCATTCTAACGCTGTTACGAGTCGCGTTACGAATGTTGGAGATTAGCAACACATTGTCGTATGATGACTGGTGTGCCGGTGGGTGGCACGTTGTTGTTGTTGTTGTTGTTGTTAAGATAGTGGATGCAGTGAAAAATAAATAAAATACACAAACAAACAAACAAATAAATAAAATAATTAATTCTATGAATAGATGAATAAATAAATAAATAAACCAAGGGAAGGAAACACTTTAATGCACTGGAGTAGTGGAGCTCTCTTGCGCTTTGCGTGCCTGCAGATCGTTAGCCGCCGCAGTCGAGAAGCCCCGAGCGGGAAATGTCACGACTCACGAACTATCGCGATACCACGACGCGTGACATCCCGCATCGTAAACACGCAACGCACGTTTTATTTTACATTTTATTAGTCTGTTCGATATGAACGACGTAATATATACAGCTATCAATATGAACGGGCATTTACAACAACGTAAAAAGCCCATGGCAAATATGTATGTATCATCATTTTCCACATTCATATATTTTTGCAATTATATAAGCCAATTGTGTTGTTGTTGTTGTTGTTGTTGTTTGTTGTTGATACATGTATTTGCTTTATTCGTATAATTTGAGACACCAAACTCCTTTTCACGAGGTGTGCAACACATTATTTTTCCTTGTGCACATTAAAATGATGCTGGACTTCAATCCCGGGGGAATACATTTGTCTCGGGGTGGAAGACCTTCCCGAAATACCAGTCTTCCCTGCGCTAAGACTGCTGAATGACAACCAGAGAGCACGGAGACTGTTTATTTATCTATGACTGATTAATCTTCTAAATGACCACAGCGTGCCAGCCAAGGACTAGGATAATTACTGCCATATACACATCTGATTTGTATTGCCCCCCCCCCCCCCCCCCCCTCCCAAAGAAGGGCTTTCATGCAGTGCATTGCAGGCTTCTTTGGGGGAAGCCGTGTGTGTGTGTGTGTGTGTGTGTGTGTGTGTGTGTGTGTGTGTGTACAGTATGTGTGTGTATCTGGGGAGCCTGTGTGTGTGTGGGTGTGTGCACATGTGTGCGTGCGTGTGTGTATGTGTGGGAAGCCTGTGTGTGTGTGTGTGTGTTATGTGTGTGTGTGTGCATATACTATGCCATATTGGGGCTTTCATATGGACTGAGGTGACTATGAATTAAGAAATGTTTCGCAGATACAGATGTGCTATCAATAGATTATGATTTAGTTGAACAGTTTCAAGAAAACCAAAAAACACATATTATGTGGTATGTAGGAAGGAACATTATGTCTCGTGACCCTCTATCATAAATCATGCAATCATGCTGTCTATAATAACATGCCAGTTTCAATTAAGTGTGATTGAGGATGACACAGGAATGTAAGGCCTGCATTTTTATTGTTGTTGAATAGTTCCAAAATGGCGTTGGTACACACAGAGTGAAAAAATGTGTCCGCAGTAAAGTCTTCACATTTCGACCCGTGGATGATTTAGATGACATTTGTGTCATAATTTTGAGTGACACATCTAAGACTTTGAAGCGGGTGTTGAGTGGCTTGGATAACCACCAGAGCATTGTTTCCACAATATTTCTACACCATCACTTTCTTAGAACGTCCATTGAAACAAAGTCAGTAGAATAGTAGTACACATCTGGAAGGATCTGTGTGTGTGTGTGTGTGTGTGTGTGTGTGTCTGTGTGGACTATATGTATGTATGTATGTATGTATGTCTGTAATTACATTTTTATTGACAACCACTCAATCGGATCGACTTCACATTTGGCAGGTTTATTTATGAGGACCCAAGGAAGTGCAGTGTTGAGTGTGAAGCCATTTGGACGAGCGGTTCTCGAGAAAGCGGCAGAAATCAGCCCGATCGGCCCGTTCCAAACAGGCACGCAACGGGCACTGCTGCACTGGCCGGTGTATTGCCGAGGACCCGAGGAAGTGCAGTGTCGAGTGTGAGGTTGTTTGGGTGAACGTTTCCAACGGGCGCATGACTAGTTTCTTTAAAAAGAGTATTAGGAGATCAGCTGAATGGTTCTTTTCAGGCTCCAGCCATCATTAGTAGTTCATGGTAACCTGTATAAATAATATCTGTGATGTTCGACTTTTCCTCTTTACAGCCAAGGTGTGTGAATAGGGCCGGTTTTATGATGGACATATTTCAGGTGAGTATATGGAGGCCTCCAGCCTGGCATTTATTTTAATTCATAGCACTGCCTTGTAAAAAGCTAAATTGCCTATCTCAGATGCCCTGTAAAGGCGAACTTTCAGTTTGTGCATCTGGGGGGAAAATATGATTGGCCTAATTTAACGAGCCAGGCGGTTATAAAGTGGATTCAGTTGTCATTTATTGGTCATTTTAACGATCCTGCAAGTTGGTTAAGTCTATGAACTATCTGTAGGACTACTTGGTGGTGTGGCGAGAAAGGGCCTTGTTAGCCAAAGCTGTTTGATCTGAAAGGATCATATTGACAGAAATATAAGCATGTCCAGAGATGTTTTATGTGATGCCTTTTTTTTGTTGAGGGGGGGGGGGCATTTTTAAGGGTTGAGTGGCGCCCCCCACCCCCCTATCCCCCCCCCTTCTCTTTTTCACGACTTTGAAATGATTTATTTTCTTGGAACTTTGCTTGTGAAATTGATGTGGACTCCGGCCCTTTGTAGCGTCTGATCCCCCCCCCCCCCGCGCCCCACGGCTGCTGCAGTAAACCCTGGCCCAGGTCCAGCCACGGGGCAGCGTTTGCGTGACTGCGAGAGTTTTGAGCGGTGGGCCGTAAGTCTCGCTAGCCGCGACACCTGCGTGTTTCTCCCCCCCCGTATCCTCGCGTGTCTCCGTTACGAGCAGGAAACACGAATCCCGCGGCTGATTGATTCGAGGGTCCGTATTTAAAAGCGCAGATTTACGATCGGCGTGTCAGGGGGCGTGCGCGGGGGGGGGGGAAGCGGTCGGCACGGAACGATGCCTCTTCCTAGAACGAGAGTGGGGGAGCATAAACAGCCTCGAAACACTTAAAAACCCAAGGTGCTCTCAGGTTAAGGACGCCGACTGCACTGAGTTTTTTCTCCAACAACACAGCGGCTTGTTGTAATTCGGGTGGGAGGACCAGATGTCCCTGAAAAGCATACGGGCGTACATACACTTGACTTGACTGAGATTAACTGTCATCGTTGTGGAAGAAGCAGCGATATACAGTGTATGGAAGAAAGGTGATGTGAACGATGATGGTGGTGAACAGTGGTGGTGGTGGTGGTGTTGTTGAAGGGGCTGTAGGTGAAGCGGTTATATTGCCTTGATTGAATGGAGATTGTAATGTCAAATGAAAATGCCATGATGGAATAGTCACGTGAAAGAAAGGTTAAGGTTGGCTGTAAAATAAAATGAAGTAATGAAAACATCAGTAAGCTCTCCATCATCACACACACACACACACACATACACACACACACACACACACACACACACAGATAAGATAACATGTCTGTCTATGTCTACTGCGTCACTACAATATGTAATACAAGCTGATACAGTCCTACACAGGTCCCATAATAAGGTTGTCAGTTGGATTCACTACACTTACACGATCAATTGCGGATGGTGTCAATAAAATGTCATCATCAATAAGGTCAAACTTTATCGTCTCTATCTACTGTCCGTCTGCGCATTTCCTCTTTGAACAGTGCTGCACATAGGTATTCACGACAGACCTAATTGGCCCATAAAGCTTTCAAAGCAACGATAGAAGTTTCCGGTCCATCTGTTGCTTCGTATCATCTATTATATCTCATATCATCATCTCCTGCCCTGTTTGTTTTTTTAGTTCTAAGCAAAGCATTTGTCATTTGGAAAAGATCACGTCAAGTCAATTTAGATTTGTGTTGCGTTTAATCGTAGTTACAGCCTCAAAGGGCTTTACAGGCCATATATTTATGACATGCCCCCTAACCCTAGCCTCCCCTCTAAGGGCAAGGGAAAACTCCCTTCACTATGAAGGAAGAAACCTTGAGAAGGAACGCAGAGCGGGGGATCCCTCCTTCCAGGGACGGTTCGGAGTGCAATGGGTGTCATAATGGACACACGCTGTACACAAGTATTGTCCATGGTAACGAGGAGCTGGCTGGTGAACAAGCCAGTAGCCGTGAGGTGGGGTGGCCAGGCGTCCAGTCATGATCACAGCAACCCACCAAAAACAGAGACGGCATGGTGGTTAGATGTGGACAAGGAACATGTCGGAAACCATGTAGGAAACTACCCCTGCTACCTATCAGCAGCAGGTCTGTTTAGCTATGATGAGAACTGAGGGACACCGATTAATTCAAACTAAAAGTGTCTATTTTGTCGGCCCGTGACTGTTCAAATTCGCACTAGAAGTTGAAGGTGAAGCTTATATTTATTTATAAGTGGCGCAGGCCTTGCCACAACGACAACACATTGACAAACTGAGTTATTTACTCGCTGTTTAAACACTGCTGCTCAGGAAATGTGTCTAACTTTAGCAATTATTCTGATATTATAAGCTGGCATGTAGACATTTTGAATTTACACATCCATCTTCATATATCCAACATTAGTGTGTGTGTGAGAGAGAGAGTGGTCTCAGTCATGTGTTTCTGTATGAATGTACGTTGACACACAAGTACATGGTGTGTGTGTGTGTGTGTGTGTGTGTGCGCGTGTTCGTGTGTGTGTGTGTGTGTGTGTGTGCGAGAGAGTGGTCTCAGTCATGTGTTTCTGTTTCTGTATGACTATGTTGACACACAAGTACATGGTGTGTGGGTGTGTGTGTGTGTGTGTGCGCGTGTGTGTGCGTGTTCGTGTGTGTGTGTGTGTGTGCGCGTGTTCGTGTGTGTGTGTGTGTGTGTGTGTGTGCGCGTGTTTGTGTGTGTGTGTGTGAGAGAGTGATCTCAGTCATGTGTTTCTGTTTCTGTATGAATGTATGTTGACACACAAGTACATGCTATTTGTGTGTGTGTGTGTCTGCGGTTCACACTCCAGAGTGGTGACCAGAAACCAGATATTTTTCATATTACACATCCACGATGAACGTACACTCTCCCCATCGGTGACCAGCAACATTTGACCCCAAAAAAAAGCGCTAAAAAAATAATCTTACGACACATTTGTGTGTTTATCACCGCACAGTTTCTTGACCGAGCCTGTCCTCGCCGTCTGGCCTGCTTCCCCCGCCGTTTGCACCAAATGTTGTTCTTCTTACACGTCCTGGTGTGAGAACACATTCCGCAACGTAAATAAAGCAGCGCAGACCTCACGCGGTGCACGGAACTCTCTGGAAACGCTCCGTTCTCATGCCGTCGTGTGTAATCAAGGTCTATATTTGCGCTTTCCGCGTGTTTGCGTTTGGGTTTGCGGGCGGCGGCCGTTGGATATCGCCGGCCGCTGACGTCCTGGAAGTCATTTTGTTTTGTATTCGCTCGATGGTTTGTTGTTTATCTGTGTGTGTGTGTTGTCTTTGTTCCTCTTCGTCTTGCCCGTCTCCTTTTTTAATGTCCTCCATTTGTCATTTTATGGAGGTTATTTTCTTCTGATCAGACAGATGTGAGTCTGATGTGTGTTCTCGGGGTATCGGGCTACAAAAGATATTGGTGCCGTTATTGGACAAACCGCAGCCGTTCATGGTTGTTGACTGCTCATTCTCAGTAAATAAATCATTTCCTTTTTTTTGTTTCGTCCCCCCTTTGTCTTTTTCGTGATGTGTTCAATGTGTGAATGAAGTGCGGGTGATGAATTACGGGGTGTGGATGGGGGGGCGGAGCTTGGGAACAGTGGATCGGTAGTCAAAGTCAAGTGTTTTATTGTCACATGTTCTTCATAACACAGGGCCATTCTGAACAGTGAAATTCTCGTGACATGGCAGGCGACAGTACGCAAAAAAGACAAACACAAAAAAAGAAAAAGTACCAAGAAGATACATTTATATACGTACATATATATATACAGTTGTGGTCAAAAGTTTACATACACTTGTAAAGAACATGTATGTCATGGCAGTCCAGAGTTTCCAATCATTTCTACAACTCTTATTTTTCTGTGATAGAGTGATTGGAGCACATACTTCTTTGTCACAAAAAACATTCATGAAGTTTGGTTCTTTTATGAATTTATTATGGTCTACTGAAAATGTGACCAAATCTGCTGGGTCAAATTTTCACCTTAATTAGGTGCTTTTTGGTAGGCCATCCACAAGCTTCTGGTTGAATGTTTGACCACTCCTCTTGACAGAATCGTTGCAGTTCAGCTAAATTTGTTGGCTTTCTGACATGGACTTGTTTCTTCAGCACTGTCCACATGTTCTCGATGGGGTTTAAGTCAGGACTTTGGGAAGGCCATTCTAAAACCTTAATTCTAGGCCTGATTTAGCCATTCCTTTACCACTTTTGATGTGTGTTTGGGGTCATTGTCCTGTTGGAACACCCAACTGCGCCCAAGACCCAACCTTCTGGCTGATGATTTTAGATTCTCCTGAAGAATTTGGAGGTAATCCTCCTTCTTTCATTATTCCATTTACTTTCTGTAAAGCACCAGTTTCCATTGGCAGCAAAAACAGGCCCAGAGCATATACTACACCGGACCATGCTTGACGGTAGGCATGGTGTTCTTGGGGTTAAAGGCCTCACCTTCTCTCCTCCAAACATATTTCTGGTCATTGTGGCCAAAGAGCTCAATCTTGTTTCATCTGACCACAGAACCTTCCTCCAGAAGGGCCTTTTCTTTGTCCATGTGATCAGCAGCAAACTTCAGTCGAGCCTTAAGGTGCCGCTTCTGGAGCAAGGGCTTCCTTCTTGCACGGCAGCCTTCTCAGCCCATGGAGATGTAAAACATGCTTGACTGTGACACTGACACCTGTGTTCCAGCAGCTTCTAATTCATTGCAGACCTGCTTTTTGGTGGTTCTCGGTTGACTCTTGACCATCCTGACCAATTTTCTCTCAGCAGCAGGTGATAGTTTGCGTTATCTTCCTGATCGTGGCAGTGACACAACTGTTCCATTCCACTTTATTATCTTACGGCAGCAATTGTTTGCAACATTAGTTTGATCTCGGGACCCTGTAGCTGCTTTGAAATTGCTCCAAGTGACTTTCCTGACTTGTTCAAGTCAAATTGATCCGCTTTTTCAGATCCATGCTGAGCTCCTTTGACTTTCCCATTGTAGTGTTTGTGGCTGAGTCTAATGATTGCATCAAATGAGTCATATTTAAATGGCTCAGAGAAGACACCAGCTGTAGTCAATCATAATCATGATCGGTAGTCAAAGTCAAGTGTTTTATTGTCACATGTTCTTCATAACACAGGGCCATTCTGAACAGTGAAATTCTCGTGACATGGCAGGCGACAGTACGCAAAAAAGACAAACACAAAAAAAGAAAAAGTATCAAGAAGATACATTTATATATGTACATATATATATTACAGTTGTGGTCAAAAGTTTACATACACTTGTAAAGAACATGTATGTCATGGCAGTCCAGAGTTTCCAATAATTTCTACAACTCTTATTTTTCTGTGATAGAGTGATTGGAGGACATACTTCTTTGTCACAAAAAACATTCATGAAGTTTGGTTCTTTTATGAATTTATTATGGGTCTACTGAAAATGTGACCAAATCTGCTGGGTCAAAAATATACATACAGCAATGCTAATATTTGGTTACATCTCTTGGCCATTTTCACCTCAATTAGGTGCTTTTGGTATCCATCCACAAGCTTCTGGTTGAATCTTTGACCACTCCTCTTGACAGAATCGGTGCAGTTCAGCTAAATTTGTTGGCTTTCTGACATGGACTTGTTTCTTCAGCACTGTCCACATGTTCTCGATGGGGTTTAAGTCAGGACTTTGGGAAGGCCATTCTAAAACCTTAATTCTAGCCTGATTTAGCCATTCCTTTACCACTTTTGATGTGTGTTTGGGGTCATTGTCCTGTTGGAACACCCAACTGCGCCCAAGACCCAACCTTCTGGCTGATGATTTTAGATTCTCCTGAAGTATTTGGAGGTAATCCTCCTTCATTAATCCATTTACTTTCTGTAAAGCACCAGTTCCATTGGCAGCAAAACAGGCCCAGAGCATAATACTACCACCACCATGCTTGATGGTAGGCATGGTGTTCTTGGGGTTAAAGGCCTCACCTTCTCTCCTCCAAACATATTTTCTGGTCATTGTGGCCAAAGAGCTCCATTTTTGTTTCATCTGACCACAGAACTTTCCTCCAGAAGGCCTTTTCTTTGTCCATGTGATCAGCAGCAAACTTCAGTCGAGCCTTAAGGTGCCGCTTCTGGAGCGAGGGCTTCCTTCTTGCACGGCAGCCTCTCAGCCCATGGAGATGTAAAACACGCTTGACTGTGGACACTGACACCTGTGTTCCAGCAGCTTCTAATTCATTGCAGACCTGCTTTTTGGTGGTTCTCGGTTGACTCTTGACCATCCTGACCAATTGTCTCTCAGCAGCAGGTGATAGTTTGCGTTTTCTTCCTGATCGTGGCAGTGACACAACTGTTCCATGCACTTTATACTTCTGAACAATTGTTTGCACAGTTGATCTCGGGACCTGTAGCTGCTTTGAAATTGCTCCAAGTGACTTTCCTGACTTGTTCAAGTCAATGATCCGCTTTTTCAGATCCGTGCTGAGCTCCTTTGACTTTCCCATTGTAGTGTTTGTGTCTGAGTCTAATGATTGTATCAAATGAGTCATATTTAAATGAGCTCAGAGAAGTCACCAGCTGTAGTCAATCATAATCACTCACAAGAAGTTAAGAGGCCACAAAGATAATTTGATTGACACAACTTTCTACATCACCTAAATTGATAATTCATGTTGCTGTATGTATATTTTTGGCCCAGCAGATTTGGTCACGTTTAAAAAACTTCATGAATGTTTTTTGTGACAAAGAAGTATGTGCTCCAATCACTCTATCACAGAAAAATAAGAGTTGTAGAAATTATTGGAAACTCTAGACTGCCATGACTGTATGTGAACTTTTGACTACAACTGTATATATATATATATATATAAACATGCATCGGTAGTATTAGTAACACGTGTGAAGACGATGTGTGACGGGGAGGGGAGGGGGACACACACGCACCAATCCACTGACTCGGTCTGAGCGCAATCCACTGACTCGCTGCGGCTCCTGCCTTCACCGCGGCGGGCGGAGGTGGTGGTGGCGGCGGTGGTGGTGGTGCCGGCGGCAGTGGTTAATGTGGACCATACTGGGATGTGACGTGTGTGTGGTGTGGTGCCGTGCGATGCGCCTGATGTATGGCGCTCGTCCCTGTTCCGCGCGCCGGACGTGTCTCTCCTCTGACTCGCGGGATTATCCGCTGTGGTCACGCACGCCGTCTACCCCCGAGAAGAAGCACGCGGCCACATCGGCATGTTTGAAATGCTCCATGATAAAAAAATCGAATCAAATTGAGTTTAGATTCTTTCGAGCCCTATTCTTTTTTCACAGGTCCCCCCATTACATTTACATTTACATACATTTAGGGCATTTGGCAGATGTTTTTATCCAAAGCGACTTAACATTTGTTGAAAGAGACAGCAATATATCACTGTGGTACATAAAGATAAGAATAGAGCAGGTTTCCAGCATTCATAGTTACGAGGTTAATAGAATGAGTTTCATAATTGCTAGGTTGCCTGCATAATGGCTGGGATAAGAGCACAAGTGCCGTTCTCAGTGCATTACCAACATCCAAGAACATACAATATGCTAAACAATGCTATGGTAAGTACTATTATTTAGTGCCAAGATGTACAAGCACAAGTTAGTGTATCCATGGTATCTGGTTTTTAAAGTATCATAATCCTAATGATATTCAATTCAGTTGTACATTAATAAAATTCCATAAAAAAAAAAAATGTTATCAGCAAACTCCCCTATATTCTTGTCCCCAAGGTGTTGCCATTTTCCTCCATTAAAACAAGTATGTTGATATACGCATATGGAGAAACATTGATATTTTTGGTTCAGAAATGTTGAAATTCATTCAACGTATCTGTGGTTTGCAGAAAGTTATAAAGTCTACATTTTCCTCTGACGACTGGGTTGGGTATCTAGTTTTACTGCAGCATTTTATTACAATAACATGCTAAACTCATAACAGTATCCTATTCAGTTCTACATCGGCAGCTATCTAACCCTGTCATCAACTAAAGCCACCGTCTTCATGTCAACAAGTACCTCTGTGACGATTTTCAAGTTGATTTTTTGACTGCAGAATTTTTTAGAAATGAGATGCTAACGTCATACCCAATGTTTAGATGTGTAGATGGGGGGACCAAAGACATACAAAGATTCAAGATTCAAGATTTCTTTAAGACGCTGCCCTGGCCTTTGGATCATATCCGTATATAAAAAGCACTACAATGATGATGTTGTTCTCTTGTACTCCACCTAGATCATAGACCCTCGAGTATAAAAAGGACGAGGTTGAGAAATGTAGAACTGCAGCTCCCGTGTTTACTTGTATGTGTTTCCATGCCTATGGCAGCCATGTTGTTGTTTACAGGCCTACGGCAGCCGTGTTGACGTATTGCATTGACGGGCTGAAGCAGTCGATGTATGGATGTGTACATGTTGAGTAACCGCAGTGCAGGACTGGTGGCTGTGATGTCAGCGGTAGGTTCCTCTTCTGCCTTGTCTTGATGACCACACACACACACACACACACACACACACGCGCGTGCACACACACATACTGTATATAGAAGAACACACACGCACACAGACACGCATAGAGGAACACACATACACACAGAAGAACAGACACACACACATGCACACACACATAGAGGAAGACACACACACACACACACACACACAGAACAACAGACACACACATGCACACACACATAGAGGAAGACACATACACATGCACGCACACACACACACACAGAAGAACAGTCACACACACGCAAACAGGAACACAACAGACATACACACAAATATATATATATATATATACAGTATATATATAGGAAAATATATGTATATATTGTACTGTATATATGTGTGTGTGTGTGTGAAGCCTCAACATTCTCCATGTATAATTTGCATGTTGACACAGCTCCAGCGGACTGCTCCCCATTGTTTCTCCGTGGTGTATTTCTGAAAGCGGTCCAGCGTGCTGTTGTGCTGAGCACATGATAGTCTGCTAAACACTGCGGAGAATAAAATCAACACAGCCAGCGACTTAGAAACTCAAACTCAAAGAAACCCAATCCCGGGAATTAGGTCCACATGTGCTCAATTGCTGCCCAACCTTCATCTTCCCCCCGGTGGAAGCAAAAGTTAGGATTGTCACGTATTTGCTCATGTGTGACCCTTCTTACAGTTTGGAGATTTCCACTAATGGAGGAGCAGACACGTGGGGAGGTGGTTCCTGGTCCTCGGGCTGCCGTTGGAGACAGCGGGGAAAGCGGCTCGACGGCGACGCGGCTTATCTCGCGTCGTCCGTCGCGGGACGCGTTTCCAAGTCAAACAGGATATTAGGACACGGGAGGAACATAGGTCGGGGTGTGATTCGATACGCCTCAGGATTACTGCTGCCTACTGCCTGTACTTCCTAAGTAGATCTGGTTTTATTATCGGTTGAGCTAACATGGTTAAAAGTAAATGTGCATTTGTTTCACGTTGTCTTTACAGATGGCCGCGTATCCCCTTGCCTCGTAGATTGCACACACGTACATGTTGTGCCTTAAAACCGTTTAACGCACACCGACGATTTGATTATACCGTTTATACCATGGCCATTAGCAAAAACAATATAAAATCTAACAAAAATCTGCACATTTTGGTGAAAATGTTGTTCCATCGATGTAACTCATTACAAATTATTACATGCATTTCTTCACTGCACTTTATTCTCCAAATAGATTCAAAGAAATGTTAAAATCAGAAACCTGTGTGCTTTCCTTCCCAGTCATTAGTTTATCAATTCGAGAACTCTGAGAGCTCTTTAATATCGCTTTGGCTACAAGTAGAGTAGTGGATGAATTTTAGAAGTGATTAAACTTAAACACCGGCCAATCAGAGAAGACCATTGTATAGCAGACGATAAAAAGTCATTCTGAGAGGATCCACCAGCAGGAACTCCATCGAAGAGCCAGCAACACTTGCGTGAAGTGTGTGAAGCCTTGTGTCCGCTAGCTGTGGATTTAGCGCACCGGACACGAATCCTATATTCCTGTGTTGTTCAGATCGCAATCACTCACAAAACAATGGCCGGTGGGGGGTGTTGGGGGGGGGGGGGGGGGGGCGTGCCGGGAGCTACACGGACACACAGAGACACGCTAGCTAGCATGTTCGCGTGAGCATGTGTGCCCCTCTGCTGATGACATGGGTGGGAACACGATGAGACCAGATCCATCCAGCAGACCTGCCATCCTCACTGGGTTGGGTATCTAGTTTTACTGCAGCATTTTATTACAATAACATGCTAAACTCATAACAGTATCCTATTCAGTTCTACATCGGCAGCTATCTAACCCTGTCATCAACTGAAGCCACCGTCTTCATGTCAACAAGTACCTCTGTGACGATTTTCAAGTTGATTTTTTGACTGCAGAATTTTTTAGAAATGAGATGCTAACGTCATACCCAATGTTTAGATGTGTAGATGGGGGGACCAAAGACATACAAAGATTCAAGATTCAAGATTTCTTTAAGACGCTGCCCTGGCCTTTGGATCATATCCGTATATAAAAAGCAATACAATGATGATGTTGTTCTCTTGTACTCCACCTAGATCATAGACCCTCGAGTATAAAAAGGACGAGGTTGAGAAATGTAGAACTGCAGCTCCCGTGTTTACTTGTATGTGTTTCCATGCCGATGGCAGCCATGTTGTTGTTTACAGGCCTACGGCAGCCGTGTTGACGTATTGCAGTGACGGGCTGAAGCGGTCAATGCAATGTCGATGTATGGATGTGTACATGTTGTGTAACCGCAGTGCAGGACTGGTGGCTGTGATGTCAGCGGTAGGTTCCTCTTCTGCCTTGTCTTGATGACCACACACACACACACACACACACACGCGTGCACACACACATACTGTATATAGAAGAACACACACGCACACAGACACGCATAGAGGAACACACATACACACAGAAGAACAGACACACACACATGCACACACACATAGAGGAACACACACACACACACACACACAGAACAACAGACACACACATGCACACACACATAGAGGAACACATATACACATGCATGCACGCACACACACACACACAGAAGAACAGTCACACACACGCAAACAGGAACACAACAGACATACACACAAATATATATATATATATATACAGTATATATATAGGAAAATATATGTATATATTGTACTGTATATATGTGTGTGTGTGTGTGAAGCCTCAACATTCTCCATGTATAATTTGCATGTTGACACAGCTCCAGCGGACTGCTCCCCATTGTTTCTCCGTGGTGTATTTCTGAAAGCGGTCCAGCGTGCTGTTGTGCTGAGCACATGATAGTCTGCTAAACACTGCGGAGAATAAAATCAACACAGCCAGCGACTTAGAAACTCAAACTCAAAGAAACCCAATCCCGGGAATTAGGTCCACATGTGCTCAATTGCTGCCCAACCTTCATCTTCCCCCCGGTGGAAGCAAAAGTTAGGATTGTCACGTATTTGCTCATGTGTGACCCTTCTTACAGTTTGGAGATTTCCACTAATGGAGGAGCAGACACGTGGGGAGGTGGTTCCTGGTCCTCGGGCTGCCGTCGGAGACAGCGGGGGAAGCGGCTCGACGGCGACGCGGCTTATCTCGCGTCGTCCGTCGCGGGACGCGTTTCCAAGTCAAACAGGATATTAGGACACGGGAGGAACATAGGTCGGGGTGTGATTCGATACGCCTCAGGATTACTGCTGCCTACTGCCTGTACTTCCTAAGTAGATCTGGTTTTATTATCGGTTGAGCTAACATGGTTAAACGTAAATGTGCATTTGTTTCACGTTGTCTTGACAGATGGCCACGTATCCCCTTGCCTCGTAGATTGCACATGCATACATGTTGTGCCTTAAAACCATTTAACGCACACCTACGATTTGATTATACCGCTTATACCATGACCATTAGCAAAAACAATATAAAATCTAACAAAAATCTGCACATTTTGGTGAAAATGTTGTTCCATCGATGTAACTCATTACAAATTATTACATGCATTTCTTCACTGCACTTTATTCTCCAAATAGATTCAAATAAATGTTCAAATCAGCAACTTGTGTGCTTTCCTTCCCAGTCATTAGTTTATCAATTTGAGAACTCTGAGAGCTCTTTAATATCGCTTTGGCTACAATGAATTTTAGAAGTGATTAAACTTAAACACCGGCCAATCAGAGAAGATCATTGTATAACAGACGATGATAAGTCATTCTGAGAGGGTCCACCAGCAGGAACTCCATCGAAGAGCCAGCAACACTTGCGTGAAGTGTGTGAAGCCTTGTGTCCGCTAGCTGTGGATTTAGCGCACCGGACACGAATCCTATACTCCTGTGTTGTTCAGATCGCAATCACTCACAAAACAATGGCCGGCGGGGGGGGGGGGGGGGGGGGGGGGGGGGGGGGGGGGCGTGCCGGGAGCTACACGGACACACAGAGACACGCTAGCTAGCATGTTCGCGTGAGCATGTGTGCCCCTCTGCTGATGACATGGGTGGGAACACGATGAGACCAGATCCATCCAGCAGACCTGCCATCCTCACGCTGCCCTCTCTCCCCCCTGCAGATCTTTTCTTTGCGTGACTGTGTCCCACCCTCTGTCACTGCTGGACCCCCCCCCCCATCACCACCCCCACCAACCCCACCACCCCCACCCGAAGCCCTTTCACGTCCTCGTTAGCGCAGCAGGGTGCGGGTTTATTATCTTTGGCCGGCCGCCTGTGTGATGTTTCACCGTGGAAAGGTGTGTGGGAGAGTGGAGTGAGCAAGAGTGTGTGTGTGTGTGTGTGTCGTGTGATGTGTGTGTGTGTGTGTGTGTGATGTGTGTGTGATGTGTGTGTGTGATGTGTGTGTGATGTGTGATGTGTGTGTGATGTGTGTGTGATGTGTGATGTGTGTGTGATGTGTGTGTGATGTGTGTGTGTGATGTGTGATGTGTGTGTGTGATGTGTGTGTGATGTGTGTTGTGTGTGTGTGTGTGATGTGTGTGTGTGTGTGTGATTGTGTGTGTGTGTGTGTGTGTGTGTGTGATTGTGGGGGGCGGAGGGGGGGTCGTACGGTGAGAAGTCACTCTTCGAATCCCGAATCCCCCCCCCTTGCGTCTTTCTGTTTTACCTTCACTGTATTTTTGTAATATTCTGTAAAGCACTTTGAATGGGCCTCAGTGTATGAAAGGTGCTATACAAATACATTTGCCTTTCCCTTTATCTCTCTCTGCCCCTCTCTCCTTTAGAGAGAGAGAGAGAGAGAGGAGAGAGAGAGAAGGGAGAGAGCAAAACACACACACACACACACACACACACACACAAGGGGCGAGCGAGAGCGTGCCAGGCTTCTCACGCAGGGGCCGAGACGTGTGTCTTGTCATGCAACAGCTTCCCCCCACCCACTTCCTCCCCCCCCGACCCCCCCCACCCCACCCATCAACCCAAATTAGGAGCGGTGGAGCAAGAGTAGAGAAACACAAGGAGGAGGAGGAGGAGGAGGAGGAGGAGTCCCCATCTCGTCAAGGAGTTGCCCCCACCTTGATCAAACCAATCAGCTTGTCCACCCGCCCAGATGCCTCTGCTGTGATCTAAGAGAGACCACCGCCGCCAGCTCTGTGTCAACACAGACAGATGTACCTGTGTCTCTGTCTCGCTTGCCCCCATCCCACCCCCCCCCCCCTTTCTAATGTCCTCGGTTAACCTTCAGTCAAAAACACACAACAACAGTGCTCGTGAAGCTCTGTCAACACCGACTGTTATCAGAAAGTGTTTTAAGTAGACCGTTATGGCAAACAACCGTCACATTGACCTTGGGGGTGGGTCATTTTCTCGCCAAAAATCAATACGGTTTATTTTGTCTGATTGTAAAGGCCCGAAATCAACTGTTTATCCAGCTCTGTTGCCCAGGGTTCCAGTGGTTTTCCCAGTAGTGAGCAAGCATGTGATTCTCAGGCTTCTCTATATCTCAAATTCCTCAAACGCAAACGCGTCGACTCGTTAATATAATCACCGACGGCAAGAACAAAAAGATTACTACTACAGGGAAGAAGAAAAAAGAAATTAGTTTAACGGTTTAACTTTCTTGATGTGAATAACGTAAACTTTGAGAACTCGGGGCGCTTTGGGAACATCAACAACCAAAATGACGGGAAGGATTCACCGTTTGTGATGTCAGTTTGTCTGAGAAGGGGATATGTCCACGAGCATAGGTGGTCCACACCAGATGGAGTGTGCCTGCGAGAAAGCATATGGAATGGATTGTGTGTGTATGTGGGTTTGCGTGTGTGTGTGTGTGCGTGCGTGTGTGTGTGCGTGAGAGTCTGCTTGGCTCTGAAACGCTATTGGTTCGGAAGGCAAGGAGGAGTTCCCTTCCCCTCGTCAGAAAGAAAAACTGTGGTATTTACAAAATAAAAGCATCACCTCTGGTTGTGTCGTGAGGCGGGTTTAGCACAGAGGTCAGAGGTCACGCTCGTCTGGTGTCTGCCTCCGCGGGCCGTCTGGGGCCACCTTGACCTACCGGAAACTTTAGTCTGTAGTGCTGGCTTACTTGCACGCATGTTTTTCCTTTGGATTTGGTTGCTTAACAAAGGGATTCCGCCTGTTTTGGCCCTGAGTGAAATTAGTCATGACTTAAACTAGTCGTAAAAACCAACTTTGTTGTTTGTTGTGGCGTGCGTCCCGTGAACGAATTCACAGGAAGCCGCGTAACCAATGCTTCCTCCCCCCCCCCCCGTATGTCGTATGTCACGCATGTTTTGACGGCCACTTACCTTTTCCCGATCTAAGACCGTCTGCGAGAGTACGGGACACGAGAAACCTCTGAAGTTCTCTTAAAATTCACTTCCTCCCCGAGACTGAGTTGTTTACCAAAGCATATCAAAGAGGGGATACCGCGCGTCATTCTGTATGAAACGGAGCCAACGCCAGAACTCATTGCATATGTCTGCTATACGGTTGCCAGGAAATAACGCAAAGAAGCTACTCTTTCCAGCAAGGCCTAGAGGCGTCCTGCAACAGACCCGAGCGGAGGAACACTCTTCTCGTATTTAAATTGTTCCGAAATCTCCCAGGTCTAGTTCTGTCCGTGAGAGCCATTTTAGAAATCTGGCCCTCGGTACATCTCCTGTCATAATCACTTGGCCCATAATCATATGGCCTGTAAAGCCCGTGGAGACTGTAACTGTATACATATAAAATTATACAAATAAAATTGACTTGACTCGACTGACTCGATCTCCTGCTGACAGCTATTCCTCCGCTGTTAATAAAATCCACTTTATGCAGTTTATGGATCATTCTGAGACTAACACACACGATGACGAGGTGTGAAACTCTACCGAGACGGATGCTCTTGTGCATTCGGCAGCGTGCGATCCAAAGTAAAACCCCGTGTGCGACTTGAATAAAACAAACGCAGAGCGACGGAGGGTAAGTTATTTGTCAAGCGGTGTTATAGCTTTTCCACACATCGCCGGCTATTAGTTGGCTAACAGCTATGTGTTTACATTCCGCTGAAAAAGAGCCACGGCAAACAAAGGGAACATACCTTATATAGACAGAAAGACCCAGCCGTGGAGCGAGCGTGGAGAGCTGGCTCCGTGCGTCTAGGCTGAGGAGGGCACCCAGATACACCCAGAAGGATGGGCAGAACCACTGGCAGACTGGAGAGCCCAGAGATTTGATATATAGAAATATAAAAAATCTCTCTCTCTTGATATTTTATCTTTTATCTTGGTATTTTATATTTGATCTTTTTGACTACTCTGTCGCCTGCCATGTCACGAGTTTGGCTGTTCAGAATGTCCCTGTGTTATGAAGAACATGTGACAATAAAACACTTTGACTTTGACTTGACTTGAGGACTCACACTCATGAAGTCTTTTGGGACAGCCCTCAGTGTGAGAAGTCAAGATTGTGAGCACAATGAAATGTTGGAAGTGTGTGTGTGTGTGCGTGCGTGCGTGCGTGTGTGTGAGCGCACATGTGTGTGTGTGTGTGTGTATGCATGCGTGGGTCTGTGTGTTTCTGTGTGCGTGTGCGTGCATGTGTGTGTGTGTTGAAGGACACACACACACACACACACAGCCAATGAGCATGAAACAATAAGAGCAAAACAGGACAAAGCAGCAATGTGAGCATTTAGCTTAACGAATACAACACGGTCCCTGGCAGAGGCAGGCGCTAGAACGTGCAGCAGACATAGCGGCCGCTAGCTCTGTCCGTTACGTAACCACGATGATTTCGGTTAATATTTCTCAACCACTTCCAGGCTTCTAATAGGTAAAGAACTTATTCAACAGGTCAGTAAAGCAGTGTTCTGAAGGGTGGAAAGGACGACTCACATGCTGAAGTTGGTAATGAAGGCCGTCTTGGGCAGCTCCACATCAAAGAAGATCTCCTGGAGGTGTTGGCATTTCACGTCTACACAGGGCCACACAGCGCACCACCACGCACAGACCGCATGTAAAAGCCCAAGCTTTTGCAATGCCCCAATTCAAGTGTAGACGTGGTTTGTTGTGGTGATGGAGGTGGGAGGATGTTTGTGTGTGTGTGTGTGTGTGGTGTGTTGGTGTGTGTGTGTGTGGGGGGGGGGGGGGGGGTTTAGGGGTTTTTTGTCCATATGTTGTGGCGTTTTTTGTGCGTGTGGGCTTGTGTTTTTGTCCCGTGGGATTCAATCCCCTTGGTAACCTGGCCTTCTGTGAACAGGCTGCCTCTGTCGAATGATGATCGGATGATGGTGTGTGTGTGTGTGTGGTGTGTGTGTGTGGGTGGTGTGTGGAGAGTGTGGTGTGTGTGTGTGTGTGGTGTGTGTGTGTGTGTGTGTGTGTGTATGTGTGTGGTGTGTGTGTGTGTGTGGTGTGGGTGTGGTGTGGGTGTGTGTGTGTGGGTGTGGTGTGTGTGTGTGTGTGTGTGTGTGGTGTGTGGTGTGGTGTGGTGTGGTGTGTGTGTGTGTGTGTGGTGTGTCTGTGTGGTGTGTGTGTGGTGGTGTGTCTGTGTGGTGGTGTGTCTGTGTGGTGGTGTGGTGGTGTGTCTGTGTGGTGGTGTGGTGGTGGTGGTGGTGTGGTGGTGTGTTGTCTGTGTGGTGGTGGTGACTAGTCCCTTTCCACTTTCCTCCCCAGTGGAGTCTCCTGTCACGCGAAGACAGCACCTGAGCCGGCGGAGGAAGGCAAGGGGGGGGGGAAAAGAAAGCCAGGGGGTGTGTGCTGTTATACTCATGTCACCCAGGCGTGTGGTTGTGTGTGTGTGTGCGATGTGGTGTGTGTGTTGTGTGTGTGTGTTTTGTGTGTGTGTGTCTGTGTGTGTGTTATGTGTGTGTGTGTGTCGTAGTGTGTGTTGTGTGTGTGTTATGTGTGTGTGTGTGTTGTGTGTGTGTGTGCGCGTGCGAGATGCAGGTTTTAGTTTAGATTAGACTCCATTGAAAATAAATAAAACAATAAATAAATAAATGCAGGAACAAAAAAAGAAAAAAACCCCATTTTGTCCACAAACAGCCCCATGCAGACAAAGCAGAGCACAATCCAAAGAATGGGGCGAGCGGAGGCGGGCACCAGAGAAGAGGTCACGCTAGAACTGTGCCAGCCAGTGAACCATTCAGCCCCTGTTCGTGCACAACCGGCGCGCGACGACCCGCTGGCCCAGACACCACCCGGAGGCTTTGTGGTGCCCTTGAACGTACGACTGGAGAAACCTGGTTGAGCGTGTGTGGAATATTCTCGCCACGGACACAAACGACGATAAGGCTAGACTCATGGATAATTCTGTCTCATAGTTGACTGTACATCACATCCGTAGCATCCCATCCTGACGCCATTTTCGCTCCACTTTACATTTGCATGTCCTACTACTAGCGGTTCTTCTCTAGGTCATAAAGAGACTGAGATAGGATATTTTGTATTCGGAAGTCTCGAGCCACTCTTAATTCTGTGTCTTATGACCGTCATATATATATGTTGATATGCAACAGCGGGTGTAAGCTGAGAAGCGTGTCTAAATGACGTCTAAATGACAGCAAGGCTTTCTGAAAAACAGCTGAGAATACCTGGATAGGCCTGACGGCACCCCCTGTCTCCTGGAAGCAGTCAAATTATAAACATATTATAATGTGACGACGACATAACATAATTTAGAAACACGAATAGCTAAACAGATTAGCAGTTGGAGAACTTCACGAGGGACAAAGAAGTACAGTTAAAACCAAATAGACTGAGCAAGCAGAGCCTCGGACATAAATGTCTATATCTTCCAACAGACTCGTAATAATAACACGAAAGAGAGCATTCGCAGACCTCAGCGGCGCCATCGTAGCGAGACACGACCAGGGCTCCCTGGACGGAGCCCGGAGGCCAGAGGTGGAGGAGGAACCCCAGCAGCAGAACACCCTGGACAGCAGACATGACCCAACGTCCTCCCAACACTGACTGAGTGGGCTGTGCAGACATGACCCTGCCCAGCAGGATGAACAAACACACTTCTGTGCATTCTGGGTGGGACAGAGCACCGTGATTGTGCTTGGACCAGCCCCCTGACCCAAAAACACAGCAGAATGCAAGCATTTAGACCAGGAGCATGATGAAATAGTAGCCTGTTTAGACCAGTCGTTTTATTGACTCCCAATCGAACTGGTTAGTTGCTGTGGAACAATGGACTAGCGCACACCTGCGCCTGTGTAGACCAGATATAGCGGAAGAATATACCAGATAGCCTGCAATTTGAGGAACACAGCTCAGGACATTGGTTTTCCCTGTGTATGTGGCCCGAGTTACCATGTGATACTTATGGTTCTTTTTCAGTGAACTGCGCGCTGTCTGTTGACACAGCTTGCCTGGGGATATCAGGGACACAGGTCTAACATGATATTACGCACAGTAGATGATGTAGCCAATTATCCGACGTTCCAGCTGAGCCCAGCCTCTGTCTCTAGAAATTCCTCCTCAGAAGTAGCATGACTTATATTCCAGGTAGCGCCTGTTTAAGATATCAGTTAGAGGCACTAGTCTGTCAGCGACCAGGAGCATGATGAAATAGTAGCCTGTTTAGACCAGTACTCGTCTGTGACCAGTAGCATGATATACCAGTAGCCTGTTTAGACCAGTAGCCTGTTTAGACCAGTAGCATGATATACCAGTAGCCTGTTTAGACCAGTAGCATGATATACCAGTAGCATGATATACCAGTAGCATGATTAGACCAGTAGCATGATATACCAGTCGCATGATATACCAGTAGCATGATTAGACCAGTAGCATGATTAGACCAGTAGCATGATATACCAGTAGCATGATATACCAGTTGCATGATATACCAGTAGCATGAAGTAGCATGATTAACCAGTAGCCTATTTAGACCAGTAGCATGATTAGACCAGTAGCATGATTATAATCATGCCCGGACCAAACAACACCATGATATACCAGTAGCCTGTTTAGACCAGTAGCATGAAATACCAGTAGCCTGTTTAACCAGTAGCATGATATACCAGTAGCCTGTTTAGACCAGTAGCCTGTTTAGACCAGTAGCATGATATACCAGTAGCATGATATACCAGTAGCATGATTAGACCAGTAGCATGATATACCAGTAGCATGATATACCAGTAGCATGATTAGACCAGTAGCATGATTAGACCAGTAGCATGATATACCAGTAGCATGATATACCAGTAGCATGATTAGACCAGTAGCATGATATACCAGTAGCATGATATACCAGTAGCATGATTAGACCAGTAGCATGATATACCAGTAGCATGATATACCAGTAGCATGATTAGACCAGTAGCATGATTAGACCAGTAGCATGATATACCAGTAGCATGATATACCAGTTGCATGATATACCAGTAGCATGAAGTAGCATGATTAACCAGTAGCCTATTTAGACCAGTAGCATGATTAGACCAGTAGCATGATTATAATCATGCCCGATGATATACCATGTAGCATGGTCGTGATTAATAAATACAACCCCTGTCCGCGTGTGGTACTTTGAGATGTTCTATCTCTCTCTAAAGGATGTTCCGATCCTCTAATTTCTTCCCTTAAGCGGCTATCTTTCAATCTGGACTGCTCGACCAGTGTTTGAATAAAACAGCCTGACATAAAATGAAATGGAGTCTATATAAAGGAAAATCCATCAGTTCAGAAAGTACAATACTTAACAGCTTTTTTTAGTACCCACCGTCAGTGTAATGGCTTTTAGTAAAAATAACCAATGCAGCTGTTTCTTGGGCCCCCAACTATGTCAGCGGTTGTGATTAAAAACAAAACATGCATTTAGGCAAACACAGTTGTTTCAGGTTGCCTCCTCGTCCACTTCACATGTGTGTGTGTTCGGTGTGTGTGTGTGTGTGTGTGTTATTCATTGACTGTGCCATTGAACGGGCACGCATTATATAAAGTATAAGGATATTCCCTTACGTTCCCCATGTCTTTTTTGTTCTTCTTTGTGCGTGCTAGCGAGCGGCGTGGGGATGAGCTAGCGTGCCATGTCTGCATAGCGTGCGCGCAGCTCAGTCCCTGAACCCCAGCCTCCCCAGGGAGCGAGGCGGGGGGGGGGGCCGGGCGGTAACCCGGCGCCTGGGACGATTTTCAACAACTGAAGAGCAGGGGAGACGGTCCGGGAGGAGGGGAGGAGGGGGAGAAAGAATAGGGAGAAAAAAAGAAATCGGCAGTAGAAATGGCTTCCATATGACCCCCTGCTCATCAACAATAGACAGAGTGATCGGCCAGACAATGCAGATTATACACGCGTAACACCTCCTGGGTAACAATGGGCTGGCGCAGCGTGTCCTTAAACGAGCTATTAGTAGCAGTAGTCCACATCTATCTGAAGGTGAAGCTTTGATGATGGTTTCTTTTATTGTAGCTTCCTTCTCTTATTTCAGTTTTTTTGTTAGTTTCCTTTAAACACCTCCAGGAGTGATGTTTCTCTGTCTCTCTCTCACTGTCTCTCTCTGTCTCTGTCTCTCTCTCTCGTTCTTGCACTCTCCTCTTCCTCTCTCTCTCTCGCTCTACATTCTATCTCTCTCTCTCTCACTCTCTCTCTCTCTCTCTCTGTCTCTCTCTCTCGCTCTTCTTTTTATCTTCTCTCTGTCTCACTCTCACTCTTTTCTCTATCTCTCTGTCTCTCTCTCTCTCTCCGTTCCCCAATGCCCCACGGTGGGATTGGGGAACGTCCTCCACCTGCAGGGAGGACGAGATGGGGAGGGTGGGGGTATCAACAGTGGTACTGGTGCTGTGGTGATGGTGATGCTGGTGGTGCTGGTGATGGTGGTTGTGGGTGGTGGTGGTGGAGATGGTGCTGGTGGTGATGGTGGCGCTGGTGCTGCTGGTGGTGGTGGTAGTGAGGGTCCCGGTGTGTGTGTGTCTCTCTTGCGGGGGGCAGCAGCCTCATCATACCGTGCAGCAGGATGGCAACAGCGAACCCGCTCTTCACGTTGATTCGGTCCGGGTGGGTTCGGCTGCGTCCGACCATGCGTCCAGTCGGCATCGGTTGCGTCGCGTGCCGTGCGTGACAATGGCGTTCGTTGGCGTGGTCGTTTGGTCGGTTCGGCTTGTTCGCCGGACGGCATGGTGCTTCGCGTCTGGCTGAACCTGCGTCGGCCGCGCCTGGCTCGCCTCCGCTGGTCGCGCTGGGTGCGAGTCCTCGCCAGGGCTCGCGCTGTGTCTGCTGGTGTCCTCCCTCTCTCCCGCCGGGGGGCACGCCCAGCCTCAACATCCATCACCCGCTGCCCAAGCCAACGCGATGCGCAACCAGCGAACCCGCTCCTTCACCGTCTTGCTGTAACTCTGGCGCCGGCATAATATCTTCCCGTGATTTCCTCTGTGCCTTGTCCTCAACACAGAGACGTTGGGCACCGGGGGCCCGCGCGAGCGGGTGAGACCGCGCGGGCGGGGCGGGGCCCGGCGCGCGGGGTGGTCCCACAACGAGAACAGGTGTTAGTCATATGCAGAGCAGGACAGCCACACGTTAACTCTTAACCCAATCAGCATATTCACCAGTGCCTTATCATAACCAATCACATTCTCTTAAACACTAAGCCCCGCCAGCCGTCAGCCCACTCCCCCATCAGACCCCGCCCCCCCTCCCCTGCAGACAAACCCACCCCACCCACTCGCCACCCACCAACCACCACACGTTTTCCCTCCATCGTAAACAACCCACACATAGCCACACCCCACTCGGACCCGCCCCCAGACACCACGGACCGACCGCTCGACCACAACTACACGTGACTTATCAACTGGCACCTCCCTAGTGCTGCCTCAGGTCTACAACGCACGCATGGCAACATGCCTCTTTCACTGACCTGGTGCCTCCTCAGCATCATTCCCCACATGACACACTGGCCTGACTGCGTCGCACATCAAGTATGAGCGACACCTACTCTACAGTATCAACTGGCTGGCCTGCTTAGTTCATGGCCTGCTCTAGTTCACCTGGCGCCTAGCAGCTTAGCTCTCAAATTCGTTCCCCGGCCTGCCTCTCGTTATGCCTGGGCCTGCTCTGTTCCCTGGCCTGGCTGCTCTCAGTGTACATGGACCTGCGCCTCTACGATATCCCAAATATCGAGCATTTGGTTCGGTGTCACCTATCGTTTTCTTTGGCGCTCCTGAGATTTGCTTCATTTGTCCTATTTTGCTCTTTTTGTTTCATGCTCATTGGCTGCTGTGTCCAACACACACACACACACACACACACACACACACCTCTTCTTTGCTGCTCTAATTGTTTGGCCTGGGTTATGTGAGGGTAGACTTGATTCACACAGACCAGACCAGACAGTGTCCTCGTTTACCCTCCCTGATAGGACTCACCTACTGTTGTTGTTGTTGTGGTTGCTGATGGAGTGGTGCACAAACACTTCCACATGGGGATCACGCTTATTGAATAGACTCACAAACGACATCCGCAAATACTACAAAAATGATGACAACGGTCTGATTGAGCTGATAAATACTTGACGGTAAACCGCGTGCTACCGGCCAAGCGCTGACGTCCAGACGCTGACAGGTGGAGAGGTCTGCGATGAAACCTGAAGGTCTGCTTAAGAAAACACAGTGTGTGTGTGTGTGTGTGTGTGTGTGTGTGTTGCTGTCCCAGGTCTGGCCGGGTGGGTGGGGGGGGTGGGGTGGGGTGGGGGGGTGCGGTGTGGACGGCCGCAACTAGCTGCTGAAGGCCATGTTTACATATCTGTCCAAGAGTGTGAGCCGTTGGGGTTTACAGCTCGGCGGGAGCCCGCAGGCGTGGCGCAGAGCAGGGGCGGCCGGCCGCGTGATCCACGGCGATGACACAACTCTGGATGCTTCTTCTCTCCCCCCAGCATCCCAGGGGTTCGGACGAGCAGCAGGTCCAACGGGGACGCCAAGCACGTATTATGATGCTTTGTTGTTGATGGATGCCGTTGTTGATCTCCTCAGATCTCCGCGGGTCTAGAACTCTCTTTGTTTGGTGTCTCCTTTTTTTTATTTTATTAAATTTTTTACCAGGGTGAATAATTTGCACCACAGAGAGAGAGAGAGAGAGAGAGAGAGAGAGAGAGAGAGAGAGAGAGAGAGAGAGAGAGAGAGAGAGAGAGAGAGAGAGAGACACTTGACCTGTGTTTAATGTCAGTGATGTGATGAGTTGACTGATGAGGATGTTATGTGGTCTCCTCCACACACACGCACACACAAACACAAACACACACACACACACACACACAGGCAGGAGAAAGCGTGGCACACAGACACTTCTCCATGTCAACGTTTGTTTCCTGAGAAACTGGGGGAAAAAAAGCTGGAAGTGGTTGAGAAATATTAACCCGAAATCATCGTGGTTACGTAACGGACAGAGCTAGCGGCCGCTATGTCTGCTGCACGTTCTAGCGCCTGCCTCTGCCAGGGACCGTGTTGTATTCGTTAAGCTAAATGCTCACATTGCTGCTTTGTCCTGTTTTGCTCTTATTGTTTCATGCTCATTGGCTGTGTGTGTGTGTGTGTGTCCTTCAACACACACACACATGCACGCACACACACACTCGTGCACGCACACAGAAACACACAGACCCACGTATGCATACACACACACACACGTGAGCACGCAGACACAAACACACGTGCACCCGCACACGTAGACACACGCACACACACACACACACGCACACTTCCAACATTTCATTGTGCTCACAATCTTGACTTCTCGCACTGAGGACTGTCCCAAAAGACTTCATGTCTTTTGGGACAGTCCTCAAGTCAAAGTCAAAGTGTTTTATTGTCACATGTTCTTCATAACACAGGGACATTCTGAACAGCCAACTCGTGACATGGCAGAGTAGTCAAAAAGATCAAATATAAAATACCAAGATAAAAGATAAAATATCAAGAGAGAGAGATTTTTTATATTTCTATATATCAAATCTCTGGGCTCTCCAGTCTGCCACTGGTTCTGCCCATCCTTCTGGGTGCATCTGGGTGCCCTTCTCCTCAGCCTAGACGCACGGAGCCAGCTCGCCACGCTCTCTCCACGGCTGGGTCTTTCTGTCTATATAAGGTATGTTCCCTTTGTTTGCCATGGCTCTTTTTCAGCGGGAATGTAAACACATAGCTGTTAGCCAACTAATAGCCGGCGATGTGTGGAAAAGCTATAACACCGCTTGACAAATAACTTACCCTCCGTCGCTCTGCGTTTGTTTTATTCAAGTCGCACACGGGGTTTTACTTTGGATCGTCACGCTGCCGAATGCACAAGAGCATCCGTCTCGGTAGAGTTTCACACCTCGTCATCGTGTGTGTTAGTCTCAGAATGATCCATAAACTGTATAAAGTGGATTTTATTAACAGCGGAGAAATAGCTGTCAGCAGGAGATCGAGTCAGTCGAGTCAAGTCAATTTTATTTGTATAATTTTATATGTATACAGTTACAGTCTCCACGGGCTTTACAGGCCATATGATTATGGGCCAAGTGATTATGACAGGAGATGTACCGAGGGCCAGATTTCTAAAATGGCTCTCACGGACAGAACTAGACCTGGGAGATTTCGGAACAATTTAAATACGAGAAGAGTGTTCCTCCGCTCGGGTCTGTTGCAGGACGCCTCTAGGCCTTGCTGGAAAGAGTAGCTTCTTTGCGTTATTTCCTGGCAACCGTATAGCAGACATATGCAATGAGTTCTGGCGTTGGCTCCGTTTCATACAGAATGACGCGCGGTATCCCCTCTTTGATATGCTTTGGTAAACAACTCAGTCTCGGGGAGGAAGTGAATTTTAAGAGAACTTCAGAGGTTTCTCGTGTCCCGTACTCTCGCAGACGGTCTTAGATCGGGAAAAGGTAAGTGGCCGTCAAAACATGCGTGACATACGACATACGGGGGGGGGGGGGGGAAGCATTGGTTACGCGGCTTCCTGGGAATTCCCCTCCCCCCCCCCCCCCCCCCCCCACACACACACAACACTGGCTCCCCTGGAAATGAGAAATGAAGCCAGGTCAGCTCCCGGTCAGGATACCCCCCGACCACCACCATCCCCACCAGCACCACCAAGTTTTACATGTACACACACATAGCACCATGGACGCAGACACAGGCACGCACACACAGGCACACACTCATGCACGCACACACACACACACACACAGGCACACAGATACACACAGGCACACAGTCATGCACGCACACAAACACACACTTTGTCCTATTTTGCTCTTTTTGTTTCATGCTCATTGGCTGCTGTGTCCAACACACACACACACACACACACACACACCTCTTCTTTGCTGCTCTAATTGTTTGGCCTGGGTTATGTGAGGGTAGACTTGATTCACACAGACCAGACCAGACAGTGTCCTCGTTTACCCTCCCTGATAGGACTCACCTACTGTTGTTGTTGTTGTGGTTGCTGATGGAGTGGTGCACAAACACTTCCACATGGGGATCACGCTTATTGAATAGACTCACAAACGACATCCGCAAATACTACAAAAATGATGACAACGGTCTGATTGAGCTGATAAATACTTGACGGTAAACCGCGTGCTACCGGCCAAGCGCTGACGTCCAGACGCTGACAGGTGGAGAGGTCTGCGATGAAACCTGAAGGTCTGCTTAAGGGGCCACTCTGTGGAGGACACACAGAGGGAATCACGGAATATTATCCGCCCAATTACACAACGTGAAGAGCGGGTTCGCTGTTGCCATCCTGCTGCACGGTATGATGAGGCTGCTGCCCCCCGCAAGAGAGACACACACACACCGGGACCCTCCACTACCACCACCACCAGCAGCACCAGCGCCACCATCACCACCAGCACCATCTCCACCACCACCAACACCACCACAACCATCACCACCACCACCACCATCACTACCATCACCACCACCACCACCATCACCAGAGCACCATCATAACCACCACCACCACCAGCACCATCTCCACCACCAACAACACCATCACCAGAGCACCATCACCACCACAACCACCAGCACAACCACCATCACCAGCACCACCAGCATCACCATCACCACAGCACCAGTACCACTGTTGATACCCCCACCCTCCCCATCTCGTCCTCCCTGCAGGTGGAGGACGTTCCCCAATCCCACCGTGGGGCATTGGGGAACGGAGAGAGAGAGAGACAGAGAGATAGAGAAAAGAGTGAGAGTGAGACAGAGAGAAGATAAAAAGAAGAGCGAGAGAGAGAGAGGGAGAGGAGAGTGCAAGAACGAGAGACAGAGATAAGATCGAGAGAGCGAGAGAGAGAGAGAGTGAGAGAGAGAGAGATAGAATGTAGAGCGAGGGAGAGAGAGGAAGAGGAGAGTGCAAGAACGAGAGAGAGAGACAGAGACAGAGAGAGACAGTGAGAGAGAGACAGAGAAACATCACTCCTGGAGGTGTTTAAAGGAAACTAACAAAAAAACTGAAATAAGAGAAGGAAGCTACAATAAAAGAAACCATCATCAATGCTTCACCTTCAGATAGATGTGGACTACTGCTACTAATAGCTCGTTTAAGGACACGCTGCGCCAGCCCATTGTTACCCAGGAGGTGTTACGCGTGTATAATCTGCATTGTCTGGCCGATCACTCTGTCTATTGTTGATGAGCAGGAGGGGGGGCTGGTCATATGGAAGCCATTTCTACTGCCGATTTCTTTTTTTCTCCCTATTCTTTCTCCCCCTCCTCCCCTCCTCCCCTCCTCTCATTTTAATCTCCCAGCGGTACCGCCCCCCCCCCCCCCCGCCTCGCTCCCTGGGGAGGCTGGGGTTCAGGGACTGAGCTGCGCGCACGCTATGCAGACATGGCACGCTAGCTCATCCCCACGCCGCTCGCTAGCACGCACAAAGAAGAACAAAAAAGACATGGGGAACGTAAGGGAATATCCTTATACTTTATATAATGCGTGCCCGTTCAATGGCACAGTCAATGAATAACACACACACACACACACACACCGAACACACACACATGTGAAGTGGACGAGGAGGCAACCTGAAACAACTGTGTTTGCCTAAATGCATGTTTTGGTTTTAATCACAACCGCTGACATCGTTGGGGGCCCAAGAAACAGCTGCATTCGTTATTTTTACTAAAAGCCATTACACTGACGGTGGGTACTAAAAAAAGCTGTTAAGTATTGTACTTTCTGAACTGATGGATAGACTCCATTTCATTTGATGTCAGGCTGTTTTATTCAAACACTGGTCGAGCAGTCCAATTGGAAATACGCTTAAAATAATGACACTCAACTAAAAACCACCAAAGTACCAGAGAGGGGTTTTTTTTTTACGACGTGAACAATTAAGGAGTAATCTCGACACACCCCCAGACCTTTATCCCAAGCGTTGCGTTTTTTTTTTCTCCAATGATCTGGAGGCTTTGCCGTGGTGGAGCGCATCACCCACAGCCGCCACTCAAACCCTGGTAATGACGTCGTCACATGTCCGATCACATGTCGAGACGCAGACTAATGCTGCGTTCCATTTACCTCGGAAGTCGGAAGTCGGAGCTGGGAATGACACATTCGAGTTGACTGCCGTTCCAGTTACGACGAGTCGGAAAAACCAGGACGGACGCCTCCGGGAAAACTTTTGTTGAGCTTGGGTTTGCTCGAGCCAGGCTAGCCATTGTTAGCAATACCAGTTGATGACAACGTATTACAAACACCGTAGCAACATGTCCACAGATAGAAGTTGGACAGCGCTGTGTGTTCGACTGTTTTAATGAGACACAAATGGACAGAAGTGCTAACAAAACTGGATATTACTACAGCTTTCACTGACGCGGGGCAGCCATCTTGGATTTCGAAGTCGGGGTTATGAGATTCTTCCGACTTTACGAGTTGGAAATCCGACTTCAGTGGGCATTCCCCCTGCAACTTCCTGAAAGTTTCATTCCCCCTGAAACTTACTTGGAACTCGGACATTCTGACTTCCGAGTACAAATGGAATGCACCCGATGACTCCGGTACCGTTCTACTGGAGCGCTAATTGTGATGGGGTGATGCGGGTGATTAGGCGATGTTTGAAGGTCACCAGACAGCAGCCATTGGTCTGTCCGGTTTCCTCGTCTTGGTTGCGGGTGGCAGGGGCTGCGTTGGAGGGATGTTGGTGTTGGATTTGTGCTCTGCTTTTGTCTGCATGGGGGCTGTTAGTGGACAAAATGGTTTTTTTTCCTTTTTTTGTTCCTGCATTTATTTATTTATTGTTTTATTTATTTTCAATGGAGTCTAATCTAAACTAAAATTCCTGCATTCTTCCAAGTCCCATAAAGCCACGACCCCCCCCCCCACACACACATACCACACACAATAACACACACAGGGCACACAAACACACACATACACACACACACACGCGCCTGTATGAGTATGAGTTGAACCCCTGGCTTTCTCTCCCCCCCCCCTTCCTTCCTCCCGCTCGGTGCTGTGCGTGACAGTAGCTCACTGAGAAGTGGAAATGAGACTAGTAAACAATGATTAGCTCCAGAGCCAGGCCAGGCTGGCCTACCATTGGTCCTGTCCCCACACACACATGCACACACACACACACACACACACACACACACACACACACACCGGTCGCCCACCCGCCAGCCTATTACGTGCTCTCTCCCCTCTCCCCACCGCTCCACCTCCTCCTTCTCCTCCTCCACACACACACACACACACACACACACACACACACACACACACACACACACACACACACACACACACACACACACACACACACACACACACACACACACACACACACACACACACGCACACACACCTCCACCTCCACCCCCTGCCCCCCCTCCAAAGTACAGCTCACATCCAGAGTCATTGCGGGGTCAGGGCCAGCCTTTCACAGCCAGGTTACAGGGGATAATCACGGACAAACACAGCCACACGCAAAACGCACACATATGGAAACCTACCCCCCCCCCCCCCCACACACACACACACACACACACACACAGACACACACACACATGCATGCAACCCACCTTCAGCCACAAACCTGGATCTGGTTAACTTGATGGGGATGCAAGTGGCTACATGTGTGTGCGTGTGTGTGCCTGTGTGCCTGTGTGTGTGTGTGTCTGTGTGTGTGTGTAGTACGAGGGGAACACAATCGTATGCGTGTGTGTCTGTGTGTCTATGTGTGGAAATAGAGGGGGTTCGAGTGTCTTGTTACATCCAGAGAAGGATTTCCCTAGAAAGCCTTCTCTGTGAAGATGAGGAGGAAGATGAGGAAGAGGAGGAAGCAGAGGGGGGGGGGGGAACCATAATTCATCCCCATGCAGTGAAGCGGTGTGTCGGGAGCCGCATCGCCATGGCACCAGGTTTCCGAGGGAAACGGTCGTGGAGCGCTCCGCAGTCAGCCGCGACACACTTCATCCGAGAGAGAAACAGCTCATAGGCACGGCACGTCAGAGCCGGGCCAGGGCCGGGCCAGGGCCGTCCCTGTGTGCGGCGTAGTTTGTTATATCATTCAGTCATCATTTCACAATTGAATCTAAATTGTCCAAATTGGTGGTCCTTCGACGAGTCGGAAATCTTTAAGTTTGTGTCTTTTGGGGTTGCGGCGTATTTGTTTGCTCATGTGGTTGCATTTTGCATGTTCGTAAATGTCGGGCGTGTTGCTGGTGAGCTAATTCACCGGTGGTCTGAGGCCCAGGACAACCAGACGCGACTCTATACCATATTGGATTACATTGATGGAGGGCTGCACCAGGAGCGGCTCATGGCTCATGTGTCCACGTCGTGCACGTTATTTGTATTGAGAACGGCGTTACTGTGGCGCTTTGGTATTGAACACTGTGTTTGTCTAATGTCGGGGTTCTTACTGTTTACAAGGTAAAGTTCACAAAGTTTAAACTCCAATTACATTTCACAATGCCCCTTCTCTGTGAGTGTGCTAAGTTAACCCCCGAGTTTAAAACAACACACGTTCACCGTCTGGGAGCTGGAGGCGACTTCGTGGATTGGCCAGGGAAAGCAGAGGTACATATTTTGTTGTGGTGTTGTTTAGTTTGACCATTGTCAGCTTGCTTATGACACAAAAAGCTTTTGGCCTTTTATTTTCTTAATGATAGGCCGACTGAATTAATGAACTCTTGGAGTGTCTGTCCCGCTGGCTAACGATGGGAAGGTTTTAGTGCCGTTAATTATGGTCATTAGCCTCCCAGAGCACACACTCCCCACCGTTGGGAAAACAAGAAAAGCTAATTTTGTCTTTGGCACAGAGGAGGACAACGTTTAATACGGACAGCTAAACTCACTGCAGCCTATAATGAAAAACTTTGGTTGACTATGTTGGACAGAATAAAAATGCTGCAATTTCAAATAATGTTAATGATAATGATGATAATAATAGTGTATTAATAAATGAGGGAAGAATATGAAGTACAAAGGTTGGTGCACCAGGTTGATGTCTCCTCTCTTCACCAGCTTCATCTGACTTGAGGGGAGTTTATGGGATTGCACTTCCACACTTTTAAAGAAATGTATTTAAATCCTAATAAGGTTATGATTTGTCCACTTAAAGTGTCAATTAGAGGACTGAATTATCCAGCACAGAACCAGTATTCATGTGAACGAGTGTTGTTAAGTGAAGCTTGTCAAATAGTTTCTTAAAGCGTTGCGCAACGTGATCCATTTGGTATCCCGTTCAATTGCGATGACTCTGACGACGACATGGTGATATAGTTGCATTATTGTTATTGCAATTAAAAAAAAATAATTGCGCAAAACCCGCTCCGACCGCACATTACATTTTTAATGAAACAACCCCACCGTTTAAATTACAACATCGATCGTCACAATATTACACAAAAGTCATTTTCTAAACATAAATCACAAAACAAGACCAAAACCAAAAGCTTCCAGCAGCCGTCGGGTCCTCTGTGGTCACGCAACAAGTTGAACGAATGAACCTTTTTTTTTTTTTTAAAGCATCGAACTATCATCACTAATAGTTATTCCTTAAAAAACACATTTTATTAAAGGTACTATAAGTAAGAATCAGAAGTGCATTCTGAGCTCCATGGGTTGAGACAATAACAATCAGAAACTAATATTAGTTCTAATCACAATTAAACCTTGTACACGTTTAAAATAAAAGCCATTATAAATATATATTTCTTAATTCTCCACGCTTACATGTTACTTCTTTCCTTTTTCCCGCGAAATCCGACCCGACTCAAATATAAGAGAAATCAGAGAGTCAGGGAAGCTCTCATGTTTTAACTTCAACCACAACCATGCTCACAAACTGGCGACTTAAAGCGATTTCTGCGCGTAAAAATCCTACACGTACTCCCTGAAACGGATTCATGACTCTTACATAGAGAGGACCTTGAAATCAAATCAACAAGAAACAGCAGCAGCAGACGCAGCAGAAACAGAAACAGCAACAGCAGCAACAGCAGCGGCAGCAGCAGACGCGTCTCCGAGCTGCGCGCCTCAGTACTGATGAGCGCGGGTCCGAGTGGCTCCAGGTCCCGCCAACGATGGGTGGAGTATGCGAGTCCCGCTGAGCCCTGCCCACCCCACAGCAAAACATATAAGAAGCTGTATTGGGGGCAAAACCCAGACACTTAAGTCTTAAATCTTTGCCGAAAACACTGGCAACAAACAACGTTCTCCCGACGTAGTAGAGCATATTTCCTTGATTTTTTTTTGCTGGGAACATATAGGTCAAATCAGTATGGCCCAGAGAGTGATCAGTATAATCATTTGTTTGGCGTTTTTCTCAGCTATTTCTTTTACCCAAAGAAGAGTTCGATTTTGTTCACCTCTCCACTAATTATCAATTTTTTTTTATTGTGGAAAGTTAAGCAAAACAAAGAAAAAAGGAGAGAAAAAAAAAACCATGGCAATGGACACTGAGTTTGGTTTGAGGGGCAGCAGCATCATCAAGGAGTGGAGCGGACAGGTCCAGCCCGCTCTGGTGGCCACCCTGGTCTTCCTCTTCTGTCTGGAAGCCTGTCTCTGGGTCAGGAACCTCAGGCTCAAGAGAAGAATTCCGGGACCCTTCGCCTGGCCTGTGGTGGGCAACGCCATGCAGCTGGGCCAGATGCCCCACATCACCTTCTCCAGGCTGGCCAAGAAATACGGCAACGTGTACCAGATACGCCTGGGAGGCAACGACATCGTGGTTCTGAACGGAGACAAGGCGATCCGCCAGGCTCTGGTTGAGCACAGCACCGAGTTTGCAGGCAGACCAAACTTCACGTCCTTCCAGATGATCTCCGGGGGCCGGAGCCTGACATTCACCAATTACAGCAAGCAGTGGAAAGCGCACAGAAGAATTGCCCAATCTTCCCTCAGAGCCTTTTCCTCTGCAAACAGTGAGACCAAAACAGCGTTCCAGCAACACGTGATGGCAGAGGCGAGGGAGCTGGTGCAGGTGTTCCTCCGGAAGAGCACCGACGGACGCTACTTTAATCCCGCCCACGAGTTCACGGTAGCCGCCGCCAACGTCATGTGCGCCTTGTGCTTTGGGAAGCGGTACGGACACAACGACGGTGAGTTCAGGAGCCTGTTAAAGCGGCTGGACAAATTCGGGGAGACGGTGGGAGCCGGCAGCCTGGTGGACGTCATGCCCTGGCTGCAGTCCTTCCCCAACCCGGTGCGCAGCGTCTACGAGAACTTCAAGCACATCAACGAAGAGTTCTTTGCCTACGTGAAGGACAAGGTGGTGCAGCACCAGGAGACCTACCGGCACGGCGTGACGCGGGACATTAGCGACGCCATCATCAGCGCCATCGGCAAGGAATCGAGCGGCCTGAGCAAGGAGTACGTGGCGGCCACAGTGACCGACCTCATCGGCGCGGGCCAAGACACGGTGTCCACCCTGCTGATGTGGATCCTCCTGCTACTGGTCAAGTACCCTGATGTCCAAGCCAAGCTGCACGAGCTCATAGACCAGGTGGTGGGCCGGGAGCGGCTGCCCTCCCAGGAGGACCGCAGACGGCTGGCCTACCTGGACGCCTTCATCTACGAGACCATGCGCTACACCAGCTTCGTGCCGCTCACCATCCCGCACTCCACCATGTCGGACGTGACCATCGACGGCCTCTACATCCCCCGGGACACGGTGGTGTTCGTCAACCAGGCGTCCGTCAACCACGACCCGCTCAAGTGGAAGGAGCCGGGCGTCTTCGAGCCCCGGCGATTCCTGGATGCCGACGGGGCCCTGGACATGGACGCCACCAGCTCCGTCATGATCTTCTCCACGGGGAAGCGGCGCTGCGTGGGTCAGCAGGTGGCCAAGGAGGAGGTGTTCCTGTTCACCGCCGCCCTGCTCCACCAGTGCACCTTCCAGAGGGATCCGTCCCAGCCACTCACCTTGGACTGCTCCTACGGCCTCACGCTGAAGCCCTTGCCGTTCGGCGTCAACGCCAAGCTACGGGGAGAGCTCCTGGGTTTGGTGTCACCGGCTATGAACAACTTATCCCCCTCCACCTCACAACCCTCCCTTTTTCTCACAACTCAAAGACTGAACTCTCTCACACCAATGGCATTTAACAGTGAGTATTAGTCAATCTGCGCTAATTGCTGTTACTACAATATGTTTAATATTTAATATTTAATACATTTATTAGAACCGTGTTTTGAGTTGCTTTAGATTTTTGGTTTTGAAAATATTTCGATTTTTATTATAGGTCCATTTTAAAAAGGATTTGCGGAACAAATGCAAAGGACATTCATGTACGGGTTCCCAAATGTACGTATAAATGACTTGATGAAATCTGTACCGAATTATACATTTTCCGTTTTCAGTGTCTTTGTATGTATATATAAACTATTCAGCATATATGATAGTTGCAGGAAACGGTTACCGGCTGGAATGTCAACATCAACTAACAAAGCTGTAAACTGTACATGTGTGAGGTGTGTGAAGGTGGTAAGAAGTCACTTGAAGATATATTTACCATGGTCGAAAATATATCTATATATATATATTATTTAACCTCTGCTACATAAAATACATCTATAAATACACAAACAAATGTAGGCCTATGTAGCCGCATCTTTCAGGTTTAAAAAGAAAAAGAAAACAATGCTAAGAAAAAAAAAAATGTATTCCACTGTCTACTGTACTAGTATGTTGCACATTGAGTTTGTTGACGGAAGGGAACGGAGGGGTGGAGACACTGAACCATGTGTGTGGAGGAAGTGTTTCATAACGTAGATGCGGTCCAACAGTGCTGCTGCCGCCACTGCTGCTGCTGCAACGTCTCAGGACAGAAAGCGATGAAGGTCACCGATTGAAAGGGGAAATATTCTGCTCGGTTTCCGATGGAGCACAGGACTCGGACCAAGAAGTCGCAGCCACAAGTAGATGCGCAGTTCAAGCGGTTTAATACAAAATTCGGGGGTACAGCCTTGATTTGCCGAGACGGGACGGTGACACTGCGCAATGTCCCGTCTTGGCACATTAAAAGGTTTATTTATACTTGAAAACATATCGCGTCGATGGTGAGCGTGAAAAAAGTGAAACAGTGATCACCTGTAAAAGTTTAATAACCCACGAAACGCCACGTCACCGGGGACCTATGAACGTTAAACGGCGGTAATGAAAGTCGGCCAAATGGTATATCCCCACTCCGCGGCCGGTGTTTGATGGGCACCACATGCCAGAACGTCAGCACACTGAAGAGTGCACAGACACAGACACACCAAGCGAAAAGTAGAACCAGATGCACCATTACTAGAATACAATTACTATATTAGAATATATGGTCCGATATAGAACCACCTATCAGTGATGTAGTCTTGGAGTAGCCGATGTGCCCATGTGCACTGTGGTCGGGGGGGGATGTGTGGTAGACCTTCAGTGTGAAAGTTAAAGTCTGGATTCAGGATTGGATGATGCTTTGTTGTTACAGATTTGTCTCAAGTCAACAATCTGGATCACAGTGTGTGCTGAATGTTCAGAAAAAGAAAAAAAAAATCCTTCACACAGACACAAGCCGTTATTCTGTTTTTGTTCTGAGAAAATAAGCTATATCTAAAATGAATAAAGTCCTTTTTTTATAACTGTTTGCAACTGACTGGTGTTTGTGTCTTCATACAGCCGTCTCATTCCGCTATGTTAATGAGTCATTAACTCACATTAACATTAACTATGTATGCACGATTTGTTTAGTGTCCTAGGTAATGCATATTATACATACCTGCTCCAACCATACTATTGTAACTTTAATCTTAATTTGGTTATCAGGAGCAAATGAACAGCAACTAATTCTTCACGAGTTTACTACTATCTAATGTTCAACAATCTGTGTCTTCTGATTTAATGAAAATAAAAAACACATGCCCTTTGACAGCACATTTAAACCACGTGTTGCCTTTCTTTAATCACTGAAAAAAACTAACAAATAAGCCCATTTTATTACTGGAGGAGTCTAGCCCTTTCTAGTTTAGATGCAAGGTTGTATTGTTACAGCAATTGCATGGTTACACCACAACCAAGAGGGGTTCTTTTGGTTTAAAGGCTGTTAATGAAACAATGGTCATCTGAGAAAGATTTTGATGTTTTATGGATCTTAACAAAGTATCCAGAGCTTGGGAGTTGGAATACATCCGCGTGAACTAGACTAAACACGTTCTCCAAACAACTATAGCTCATTTAGAGGAGTCTCTCCGTAGCTTCTCCTGACACACTCCCTGCATAAGTCATCAGCATAATATTATATTATATAATAATGTATCGTTACTCAGGATAGGTTCTTTGTCTTGTCAGATGTTTATTAAAAATGTCCGTAGGCTATTAAACTGCATGGCTTTTGTCCGTTTTACCTTAATTCATCATTAATATTCACTGAGAGACGTGCATTCCTCAGCCTTCCTCTGTGCCCAGAGACGTTTGAGTGCCAAACAGATATTCACTTGTCCCTTTTAAGGACAATTTTCCCCCCCCAGGGGTTCCTGGGACCGAATTCCTTCGATCACAACACAAAGAGTTTCAAGCATTGACAAGACGACGCTTCTTGTGATAACCATCAGCGATTCCTGTCCCCTGTAGAAATATTTACGGTCAACCAACTCCCACCCGAGCTGCTTATCTTAATGACTGGAGGGAATCGCCTTTATGATATGCAAAGCTAAGGTATGTCTGTTGTAAAGACAACCTATTTAAGGAACATTATGCCCTCGGAGTGGCCCTATGGACATTTTCCATTACACCCTCCATACAGTCCTCCGATGGGGGGGGGGAGGGGGTATGGTTAGAATGGGAGGGGAGAGATAGTCCAAAAACCTGAGCGACTGACCCCTCCCACTGTGGTGATGCTTATAAGCGAGGGTGTTAAGGCTTGAATATGCATTCTTCTCTCTAAAGTGTTCGTCGGACGAGAGACGCACTGCACTGCACCACCACCACCACCACAACCATCCAGCAACCAGCAACCAGCAACCAACAACCGGCAACCAGCAACCGGCAACCAGCAACGAGCAACCAGCAGCTCCTCCGTGACCTGAGGAGACACCCCCTGGCGGTCCCAGCGAAGCTGCTGTGTGGGAGGACTGCGGCTGGGGATAGCAGAGAACACCATTACATGGATTTATTGTGTTTCTGAATGGCCCATGAAGATATATAAGGGGACACAAACAGACTTTCTTTCCAGTTCAATGTGTACTTAAAGGAAACATTGGGTTTGTGAACCACTTGTGAAAGACGCGCTTCCTAATAGCTTGTGTCGAGTCGAGTGTGTTTCCATTGGATGCAGTGTCGTATAGACATAATATATAGGCCGAAGAAAAACCAACACACAAAATGAGTCAACTGGAAACGGAGGGCAGCAGCAGCAGCATCATCAAGGAGTGGAGTGGACAGGTCCAGCCTGCTCTTGTGGCCACCCTGGTCTTCCTCTTCTGTCTGGAAGCCTGTCTCTGGGTCAGGAACCTCAGGCTCAAGAGAAGACTTCCGGGACCCTTTGCCTGGCCTGTGGTGGGCAACGCCATGCAGCTGGGCCAGATGCCCCACATCACCTTCACCAGGCTGGCCAAGAAATACGGCAACGTGTACCAGATACGCCTGGGAAGCAACGACATCGTGGTTCTGAACGGAGACAAGGTGATCCGGGAGGCTCTGGTTGAGCGCAGCACTGAGTTTGCAGGTAGACCCGACTTTGTGTCTTTCCAGGCAGTCTCAGGTGGAAACAGTTTAACTTTTACAAGCTACAGCAAACAGTGGAAGATGCACAGGAAAATTGCTCTGTCCACAATCAGGGCTTTCTCCTCGGCCAACAGTCAGACCAAGAAAGCCTTTGAGGGACACATAGTGGCAGAGGCCACTGAGCTAGTTGAAACCTTCCAGAGGCTCAGTACTGGAGGCCAATACTTCAACCCAGGCAGGGATCTGACAGTTGCGGCTGCTAACGTGATCTGCGCCTTGTGCTTTGGG
>PIJE02000050.1:75000-243803 GCA_002895965.2 Coryphaenoides rupestris
TGTCGACGTACGCACGGACGGACACACCATTTAAATTTTTTTAATGCCGTTTGGCTGGTTCTTGTTTGATGAATAAACAGTGACAGTGAGTGACTCAATACATCCTATTTGTCAGTGTGTCGAGATTATATAGCTTTCACTGACACGCTTGTAAAGTACCAAATAATGACCAAATAAATATTTTTTTAAAGTATCGCTTTCAATCGTTTTAGCTTTCTATACAGCTCTCTTCCTGCTCACAATATATAAATACACAGTATACCATATGTAAAATCAGATTTACATTCGCGAATATGAAGCACAACCCTGGCCATGTTAAACCCAATCAAACCCAAATGAGCACATTAACTAACTTTATATTTTATTCCGCACAATAATAAACCTGTGTTGACGCTGGCCCATAAGGAGGTGCTCTTCCCCTGAGGTCTTCACTACTAAAGAAGAAGAAGAACAACAAATGAAAAAGTGTTCAGTGTTTGGGGAGGGATAGGGGCGTCCAACAGCCGCCGTGACCCCCAGACGAAAACACGGGCGTCTGGGACGAGCAGACAGAGACGGGGTCTTTAGGAAGCGGATCTGTTATGATTGAAAATAAATGGCAATATGACAGTGTATATTTTTTTGGAGTAACAAGAGACGGATGGAAACGTTTGACAGTGTGCTATCCCACATATGCGCGAGATGAGGATGAGAGCGAGAGAGAGAGAGAGAGAGAGAGAGAGAGAGAGAGTAGAGAGGAAGGAACACAATCCTGAACCATTTAACCCAGTGGCCCCGGACTCTGAATGCCAGGCACAGGATGGGCTAGTCCTGGTCATGTTCCCCTCTTTGACAAGAGACATGCCGTGCACATGCATGACATCTGATTATCAGGGGGCTTGGCGAGCCGGTACGGCAAGTTACCACGGCGACCGGCCGCTTTCATCCGAACGGATGAAATGAAAGGCGATTTCAAGAAGGAAAAACCATTTTCATATTTAAATTGTAGTGACACCGCACTATAATCTGATAAATAGTAACCTTTAAAATATCAAATGAGAAATGAAATTCTAATAAATGAACTGAAATCACAGCAAATGGAGATGAAGAGATGCCACTAATTTCTTGAACTGCTGGGCATTCATACTAAGATACATACTAAGCGTTGGTGAATGCCTGTCTGTAAGAGTGCACGATAGCGCAAGGCCTTGCAGAGATCCTCTGACTGTATTGAAAGTCCTTGCCACTGGCTGTGGTAAATAAGCATAGCTTTTCTTGCCAGCGTTCGTTTCGATTCAAACTCAACAGGCAACAGCCAGGTCTCGTCTCCCCCTGTCCTCCCCAATGTCCTGCATCAATACCCCCCCACACCCCCCTGGATTGGCCAAGCTGGAAGCCAGACCAGAACCATTCAGCAGTAAGCTATTTGTGCTCCCAGGGACTGACTTCCAGTTGTTTTTACATTCCTCGGTTAGCGTTGGGCTGTGATTGCTTGTGTCAAACATTGTGTATTTAACATTATTTAATACAGCAAACCACGCAGTAAATCACGTTGAATATAGATGTAGAATATGTTTGTTTTGCTCAACTACATATGCATTTTCATCATTCTTCTTGGTCGAGCATCTCGTCTGTAGGTTCTATAGGTTTTGATTTGTTTGTCACCAACTCTCCTGTTGTTGGAGCTACAGGTGTGATTATCATGAATCATGAATAAACACACGAGTGGGACAGCAGACCCTGATGAATATTTATAACATAAATCACATCAGCAGCAGTCTGGAGATACCCAGCCCATGATGTCCATCCCAGGACAGGGAGAGAGAGAGACAGAGAGAGAGAGAGAGAGAGAGAGAGAGAGAGAGAGAGAGAGAGAGACAGACAGACAGACAGACACAGACAGAAAGGGAAAGAGAGAGAGTGACCAAGAGAGAGAGAGGAACAGAGAGAAAGAGAGAGAGAGAGAGAGACAGAGACAGAGAGAGAGATTTTTGTGTATTTGTTTCCAAGTGTGATCTCACAGCGCGGCGCAGCGCGGTGGTGTGTATTGACTTTAACCACACCGTGCTGTAACTGCGCTAAGTACACGGCCTGGCGAGCGTCAAGTCGTCCGCCCGTTAGATTGGACCTTTTCTGTTTGCAAACATGTGGCAAAGCTCAGATCTTCTACAGCCCGTGAAATTCCCAAATTTCCAAAGGAACAACGACAACGCAAGGCAACGAGCTGTCTGTAGTGTATGCATAGTAACCTGTCTCACCAACACACACACACACACACACACACAGCTCCCCTGACAAAACGGTCGTCCCCGGTTCACATACATTCATCATGGGCAAAATAAATTACTGCGAACCAGAGAGAGAGAGAGAGAGGGGGAGAGAGGGGGAGAGAGAGGGAGATGGAGATGGAGATGGAGATGGAGGGAAGGAGGGGGGGCGTGGGAGGGAGACAGAGGAATGTAGCCATTGGCAACGGCTCCTGGCAGTTCTCTGACCACTGTGATGCAGAGCGACTATCGGCTGCCAAGATAGGATGAGAGAGGCCGTGTGAGAGAGAGAGAGAGAGAGATAGAGAGACAGAGACAGAGACCAGAGAGGAGAGAGAGAGGAGAGAGTTGAGAGGGAGAGACAGAGAGAGAAGAGAGAGAGCGAGAGAGAGAGATTTTTGCTGGCAGAGGAGAGCAGTGCTACCTTGGAGGTGCTTGGCTACGGGGGGAGGCTATACTTCTTGCCTCCTGGCTGCCCCTCAGCCCATGCAGTGAGGGGGTGGACTGACTGGGATGCTGGTTGGCTGGCTGGCTGGCTGACTGGCTGTTTGGCTGGCTGGTTGGCTGGCTGGGTGAGTGAGTGGGGTGGGGGGGGGGGGGGGGGGGTAGGGGTTGGAGTCGCGGAGAGGAGCGGTATGGCCATGATAACAGGAGGGGTCCGGAATTTCGGGGGGAGCGCGGGCGAATCGAGGGGGCTAAGTCATGGCACACCACGCCAGCGCGCGGAGGTCCAGGCCTCCCCCTTAATGGCTTCTCCACTGATGCCTGATCCCAGCTCGGAGGATTGGAACAGACACCCTGACTCCCGTCTCTCTCTCTCCCCCGCGCTGCTTCTGCTGCTGGTGCTCCGCTGTGGCTGCGCTCTCCCCCTGGAGTGGGGAAGAGGAGGAGGAGGAGGAGGAGGAGAGGAGGGGAGGAGGAGGAGGGAGGAAGGGAGGGAGGAGGAGGAAGAGGAGGAGGGAGGAGGAGGAGGAGGAGATAGGAGGGGGAGGAGGAGCGGGGGTCCTGTGGTGACGGTGTGTAAAGAACGGCAAGAGCACCTGTGTCTTCCTGAGTCACGTTGTTTGTTTCCCTGTTGCTTCACCTGAATAACACACTGGTTGCCGTTGGAGATGCAAGATAACACGCCCCCCTCCCCTTCCACCCCTTCCACCCCTTCCTCCCCCATGCTTAGTTTTATTCTTTTTAAGTTGCAATGTCAAGGGATTAAGTGAAGTACGTGCGTGAATTGAATGCCCACCTCAGCTTTTTAGTGTGTGTGTGTGTGTGTGTGTGTGTGTATTGTGTTCCATCCACTCTCTCGTTCCCAGACAAAAACGACACACTCACTCACGCACACTTCCGTGGTGCTCGCCGAAATGGAAACATCGTTAAAACAATGTTGTAATCATAGATTTCCACAACGGCCCATGGTTTCCAGAACTGGGCTTTTCGAACTTCCTCTTTATTTAGGGGGGATGGAGGGTGGTGAATGTACCTTGGGTGGAGGGTCTCCCACCGTCACAGGATACCTTTCTTTATTTTCATAAAGTATTTCTTTCCGCCTTTCCTCCAACTCATATTGTTGGGACCACCAGAGTAATGAGGGGAAAGTTATGATTTTTCCCTCCTTGCGTTGTTGTGACTCCGATACAAGTCATTTATCATCCTCTGAGATGGAGCAGATTAAATATTTTTTTAAAGACGCTTTTCAAATAAAAATGTGTGTGTGTGTGTGTGTGTGTGTGTGTGTGCGTGCGCGTGTGTGTGTGGGTGTGTGTGTGTTGGATACATTTACTGAAATAAAGTATTAATGTGTGTGAGAGAGAGAGAGAGACCTGAACTAGATCTGTGATGTCATCACACCTAGAGGAACGGGGAAAGATGTACGCAGTGTAGAATGTGAAGGAATCCGGCCCGCTGGGTGTCCCACGGCGGCTTCTGCCTCTCAGAACTCAACCTTTACCTTCTTCTTTGAATTTTTAATGTTGGGACGTAACTTAGATGCAGGTGCCTGGCCAGTGCCCCCCCCCCCCCCCCCCATGTCGAAGGCCTTTGCTTATGAATGGGAGTGTACCGGTGGGGGTGAGGTGGATTGGGGGTGGAGGGGAGGGGGGTGTGATCATAGTGTTACCTGTACATTGATTTATTGATTTTTTTTTACTATTTACTATTAAAAGCCTTCGCCAGCCATGCATTGTTGACAGTCTGTATAGAATAGATGCGATTTTTTGCTGTAAAGACTCCAAATAGTGTGAATATTCTGATCTGATCCCTGCTATTTGTGATACTTGCATTGTTCTGGTGCACATTCCGCTGGGCATCGCCGCTTTTTCATTTCACTGCACATCCTGTATGTGTACGTGACAAATAAACGTATTGAATCGCGTTCAATTACGTTCCCCACGTGTTCGTTCAACTCTGATAAGGAACTCTGATGAGTCTATGATGCAGGCAACCTCGCAAATTATGAATCCCGTTCTATTAACCTTGCAATTACGAATTCTTGAAACCTGCTCTGTTCTCATCTTTGTGTACCGACAAATGTACACGTTGTAAGTTGCTTTGGATAAAAGCGTCTGCCGAATGCACTAAATGTAAATGTAAATGTCTATCTATGTTAAGATAGCTCCCACCACAGCTAGAGTGTCATTCTAGTGGGAAACAGCGTGCACCTGTAAATGTGTTTTTGGCTCTGCTCTGCTCTGCCTGTGCTTGTGCTCTGGCACACAGTGGGCTGCTGGCTTATGTAACGCTATGAGGTCACTGAGCCACAGAGCTAAGGCCCGTTAAGGCAGTAATAGCTATTGTTTGGGTTGCTTTATAGCTGCACACACACACACACACACACACACACACACACACCACTACAGCTGCACGCACACACACACACACACACACACTACAGCCGCAGCGACCAACACTCTCATGCGAACAGACACACACACACCCACACACACACAAAAACTCCAACATACTCCTCAAAAACACACACACAGACACACAGAGAGACACACACACACACACACACACAATGCCGCAAACCTAACAACAACATGTCAGAGCTGAGAAATCGCCAGTGGATGCCACACCGCAGGACGACTGACACAGGAACACATTTGTCTTCTCTGTCGCTGCCTCACCCAGCTGCCTCCGCGCCAACGGGCACATGTCCGACGGGAACCGCAGCCCGTGTCCTCTAATGCCGTCAGTCGGAGTCCATGTGGTCTGCGGATCTCTGCAGAATGCGGCAGAACCCTGCGTTGGTCACGGCATCCCCCTCCTGATCCACACCTCCGCTCGCTTTCCCCTCCACTCTTTGCCTGCCTGTCTCTCTCTCTACCTGTCTCTCTCTCTCTCTCTCTCTCTCGCTCTTGCTCTGTCTGCCGCTCTCTCTCTCTCTCTCTTTCTCTCTCTGCCTTTTCCCCTCTCTCTCTCTCTGTCCCTCTGTCTCTCCCCCCTCTGGGTTTGTCTGTCTCTCACTGTCTCTCTCTGTCTCTCAGTTTCCCCCGGTGACTACGCAATAAAAATGTAAGTTGTACACATTCGCACACAGTTCACGCCCAGCGACTGTCAATTTGGTTTTCCCGCGATCAGCTCTCAGTAGTGTAACCCTGCGGGTACAAGGAGGTAGAAATAACGATGGATCCCAGAAATAACGTACAGCCACGCGTATTTACGTTACGCTTGGATACAGCACAGACGCTTTGTTTAGCACACAGGCCTATATGTGTAAATCTGACTAATCACAGGCAAAGAAATGCCTTGTTGCTTGTCGTGGGCCAAACACAACACGCTTGAGGAATAGCACACTGGAGAGGAGAAACGCTCGGGCTGGATTGATGGGACAATAGCGAGGGCCAAGGACATTTATCACCGGGGCAAGCAAGCTTGAATTGCTGAGCACAGGATCAGCGGGATGCCAATACTGGAGCGTGTGCGCTGCCAAGGTGGCTAATTGAGTCGGCTTGGATCCGCGGCGAGGAGACGAGCGCCAAGAACCAAAAAAATGTCATCAGAGAGCGAAAAAGGCTGAACAGGGGGGCAGGAAACAAAATCTCTTCTTTGGGCAGATTCCACATTGGCACTGTCCCGCACTTTTTGGTAATGCAAGAATGAGACAAGAAAAGGAAAAAAAAATAAGTATTTTCTTTTTTTTTTGAGAAGCTAGAGTCGTGGGATTGCAAATTCCTGGCGGTTGCTGGCGTGTCCCGTGTGTTTGGATTGAGACTCAACATGGACACCGACTTCACCGACGCAGCAGCCAGCGCCGTATCTCCACAGTGTGGTGAAATGTGCGGCATTACGGGGAATCACACAACATTGGCTCATGCTTCGTAGACAACTTAGAGGCCTAATCGAAGAAAAAGAAGAGAAAAGCGTGTGTTTTTGTATCCAACTGGATTATTTGCCTATAAGGAAACTTAGTATTGGATGAATGCAAGTTATTTCCTGATTAAAGTGACCAATGACAGTTGTGCCGTTTACTGTCTGTTATTTACCTGCATGGAGCCTTGGACATATGATCACACCATATTGATTTCTAGATCTGAGAGATAAATTAACTTTAGCCCTGGCAACCCAACCAGCAGAGACGAGGCCAGGCAGCTCAGAGTCATGATAATACATCCTGATGTCTGGTGTGTGTGTGTGTGTGTGTGTGGTGTGTGTGTGCGCGTGCGTGTGTGGTGTGTGTGTGTGTGGGTGGGTGCGTGTGGGTGAGCTTTGAGTCTGGGGAGGAAGGGGTGGGCGGTGACAATTCTCTCCAAAGTTTTGAATTTGGACTGCAGCACACATTTTAAATGCGGTGTCATTGTTACATATGGCAGCTTTAATCACAGTTACAGTCTCAAAGGCCTTTACAGGCCATATATAATAATGACACCCCCTTACCCCAGCCCCCTGAAGAGCAAGAATAAACTCCCTTAATGATCAAGGCAGAAACCTTGAGAAGAAATGCAGAGTGGGGGGATCCGTCCTTCCAGGGATGGTAAGGAGTGCAATGGGTGCCATAAAGTGATGGCTTCTCAGTGGTAACACAATGCTGTTCCATAAGTCCATAGAACCACACATTCAAGTGTCAAGGACCCTATGTCCTCGGTAAAAATACGAAATATTCCTCCCGAGATCCATTGAGCAACCTTGTACTCGGACCAATAGCTATGGTTTATGGGCTTTGCTCATCTCCAAATATAATGTGTCACATAAGCAAATCTAGTCAATTCACCGACTACCTTTTAGTGTTTGTAGTGAGTTGTACTCAAAATCTACTGTAGATTAGCAATTCTTTGCATCCCCTCCTCTGTCTCTCTCTCTGTCTATCTCTCTGTCTCTCTCTCTCTCTCTCTCTCTCTCTCTCTCTCTCTCTCTCTCTCTTTAGTCGGAGGCTTTTTGATGAAGAGCTGTCCATCAGTACTAACCCCCTCATGAATTGTCAGCCTGTTACGTCTGCACACTAAGCACAGCCATTTTGTCTAAGGCCACACAGCATCTCACCACTGACAGGATGCTCAATAGCTGCTGTTCTTCATGATATATACGGTACATGTATATATTCCAATCCATATTTCTTTTGTGTCCCGTCTGATAATAGGTTCCCTCGGTGCTGTGTCCACACTTCTGTCCTCTGCCAGAGGTTCCAGAGGAAAGCTTCAATTGTTGTTTGTCACATGAGCTTGTAACCATAGTAGAGGGAAACAATAACTTGCACGCACCGGGAGAGGCGGCAGACGAACGGAATATGGTGTGTGTGTGTGTGTGTGTGTGTGCGTGTGTGCGTGTGTGTGGATTATTGGCTGACTAAGTGGCCTGCTGTTCTTCATCACCGTTACATCGCTCGGAAAACACCACCAGACTGACCACAGCTCCCCTCCCAACCAATCACGTCACTAATAACATGATGGGGACTTGCTGTTGTGTGTACCGTGGACCCCAAACTATACGGTCGTGCATAAGTCCATGACGCAACTTCAACTCCGTTTCAACTGCTTATCCTCGCATGCGGTCTGAGCACACACACACACACACACACACACACACACACACTTCTTCCAGCCCCCTTACCTCAGGAGGTCCATACACATCTTTAAGGTCTAAAAACACTGGGTTCCACAAACAGCTTTGATCAGAACTCTAAGCACCTATGGTCCGGTGTCCACATAGTAACTTTTTTTGAGTGCAAGCGTCTTCTTGGAGCCCCATATGCTCTCTACTCATTGGGAACCTATTGAAAAAATACGCTCTGTGGACACTGGACACCTCACTCCCCCTACTTGTGTATTATACCTGTGTGTGTTCCAGTGGAACGTTTTAAATGTCTATATGTTTACATGCGTACTTGAGGTGGGTTGCTGTCCACCCGGAGCTGCTGTATCCAAAGCGATGACCTCCGACCCCGGCCGTGTGTGGAAATAACGTTTCTGGCATCTTGTTAATTGCTGCTTTTCTCCCACGCAACTGAACGGGCATCCTTAGAATCAGCCTGAAATAAGGGGGACAGTCCCAGAAGTGTATTAGCCGAAGGTTTCCCCCGACGATAAGGCCGTATGTGAACCTGTGTCTTACACTCACGTATATTCCATTCACAGGGAACGTTGCTACTGTTTACATAACCAGGGCAGCTTCGACTAACAGGTTTTTTGGCCAAGGATCTTGGACGTCTGCGTATCATGTAGCCATGCTGGAAGCCAGTCCTTAGCGACATGTCCCCGTATTTAAGACCGTCGGGCTGTCATCCGAACATGTCGATGCGTACAAAGGCCGTAATTGTACGCCCCCCCCCCAAACCAAAGTGGAAAGAGTTGTAATTCCCGCGTTCTAATTCAACGTAATGTCTTCCAGGAGTCACTCGGCGATGTTCTCCTTTGGTGCTCTCTTTCTCTGGTTAGCCCCAAAATATGTTTCCTCTCGCTGTGAATTATGTCATAACCATAAAGCTCTGAACAGGACTTACAATGTTGTTCCAGTTGACATAACAGGCAAAGTGCTGTGCCACTTTCATGTTGCAGGGGGGGCGAGGGGACGCACTGATGCAGGCAGCGCGTATTCAAACAAATCACTCACACAGATTCCACCAGCGAAGCCCCGGAGAGTTTACTTTGGGACAATGACCTCATGGGACTGACGTAGGTACGTGTCACCTGACCCCTGCTCAGTAAACAATCACCCAAATCATTATTACAGGGTGCGGTTGTGTACAGCGAGGGCTTTTGTCCACTCGCGTGTTTCGGAGTGATGGCAAGTGACGGACCATCGTCGTAAAAAATAACAAAACCGTTCGTCTCGCATGTCTTTCCATACGACAAACAACTCAGTTTTCCGGATGAAAGCAGCGGGAACGACACTGGTCGTTATGAATAAGCTACTAGAGCGTGTGGTCTCCGGTCCGCATGCCGTCATGGCGTCTCCGTCATGTCGACGTACGCACGGACGGACACACCATTTAAATTTTTTTAATGCCGTTTGGCTGGTTCTTGTTTGATGAATAAACAGTGACATTGAGTGACTCAATACATCCTATTTGTCAGTGTGTCGAGATTATATAGCTTTCACTGACACGCTTGTAAAGTACCAAATAATGACCAAATAAATATATTTTTTAAAGTACCGCTTTCAATCGTTTTAGCTTTCTATACAGCTCTCTTCCTGCTCACATGTAAAATATATAAATACACAGTATTTATATATACCATATGTAAAATCAGCTTTACATTCGCGAATATGAAGCACAACCCTGGCCATGTTAAACCCAATCAAACCCAAATGAGCACATTAACTACTTTATATTTTATTCCGCACAATAATAACCTGTGTTGACGGCTGGCCCATAAGGAGGTGCTCTTCCCCTGAGGGTCTTCACTACTAAAGAAGAAGAAGAACAACAAATGAAAAAGTGTTCAGTGTTTGGGGATAGGGGCGCGTCCAACAGCCGCCGTGACCCCCAGACGAAAACACTCGGGCATCGGCGGGCCCCGGCTCTCCCAGTGAGCCCAGATGGAGGGGGGAGGGGGGGATGGGGGGGGGGCGGGGGGGGGGGGGGGTGCGTCTGGGACGAGCAGACAGAGACGGGGTCTTTAGGAAGCAGATCTGTTATGATTGAAATAAATGGCAATATGACAGTGTATATTTTTTTGGAGTAACAAGAGACGGATGGAAACGTTTGACAGTGTGCTATCCCATATATGCGCGAGATGAGGATGAGAGCGAGAGAGAGAGAGAGAGAGGGAGAGAGAGAGAGTAGAGAGGAAGGAACACAATCCTGAACCATTTAACCCAGTGGCCCCGGACTCTGAATGCCAGGCACAGGATGGGCTAGTCCTGGTCATGCTCCCCTCTTTGACAAGAGACATGCCGTGCACATGCATGACATCTGATTATCAGGGGGCTTGGCGAGCCGGTACGGCAAGTTACCACGGCGACCGGCCGCTTTCATCCGAATGGATGAAATGAAAGGCGATTTCAAGAAGGAAAAACCATTTTCATATTTAAATTGTAGTGACACCGCAATATAATATGATAAATAGTAACCTTTAAAATATAAAATGAGAAATGAAATTCTAATAAATGAACTGAAATCACAGCAAATGGAGATGAAGAGATGCCACAAATTTCTTGAACTGCTGGGCATACTAAGATACATACTAAGCGTAGGCGCTGTCTGTAAGAGCGCACGATAGCGCAAGGCCTTGCAGAGATCCTCTGACTGTACTGAAAGTCCTTGCCACTGGCTGTGGTAAATAAGCATAGCTTTTCTTGCCAGCGTTCGTTTCGATTCAAACTCAACAGGCAACAGCCAGGTCTCGTCTCCCCCTGTCCTCCCCAATGTCCTGCATCAATACCCCCCCACACCCCCCTGGATTGGCCAAGCTGGAAGCCAGACCAGAACCATTCAGCAGTAAGCCTATTTGTGCTCCCAGGGACTGACTTCCAGTTGTTTTTACATTCCTCGGTTAGCGTTGGGCTGTGATTGCTTGTGTCAAACATTTGTGTATTTAACATTATTTAATACAGCAACCACGCAGTAAATCACGTTGAATATAGATTGTAGAATATGTTTGTTTTGCTCAACTACATATGCATTTTCATCATTCTTCTTGGTCGAGGCATCTCGTCTGGTAGGTTCTATAGGGTTTTGGATTTGTGTTTGTTTGTCACCAACTCTCCTGTTGTTGGAGCTACAGGTGTGATTATCATGAATCATGAATAAACACACGAGTGGGACAGCAGACCCTGATGAATATTTATAACATAAATCACATCAGCAGCAGTCTGGAGATACCCAGCCCATGATGTCCATCCCAGGACAGGGAGAGAGAGAGACAGAGAGAGAGAGAGAGAGAGAGAGAGAGAGAGAGAGAGAGAGAGAGAGAGAGAGAGAGAGAGAGAGAGACAGACAGACAGAGAGAGAGAGAGAGAGAGAGGACAAGAGAGAGAGAGAGAGAGAGAGAGAGAGAGAGAGAGAGAGACAACAAGAGAGAGATCTATTGTTTGTTTGTCCCTCCTGACTCGTGCGACAGAAGAGGTTGGATGAACTCATCTCGTCTTTCGCGTTCGTTTTAATGGCTCCACTAATTATTTTGACTGATTAATTTCTTTCAGCGTCGACCGTACACCCTTCCACCTGGCATGGTTAAACTGTGCTCAACTGTACCCCCCTCTCGACTTCATCCTCAGGGTCCGCCGTTTCCTGTCAATGTTGGGGGAAAAAAACACAGAAAACCGCTTCCTTCCTATTCTGCGCCACCGCTCCGTTGGTGTTCACCTCCACCTCCCAGACGGATGGCTCATCGTAAATCAGCCATGTAGCTTAAGTCCTCTGTGGTGCCACGGTGTGGTATAGTGCTGGTGTGTGTGTGTGTGTGTGTGTGTGTGTGTGTGTGTGTGTGTGTGTGTGTTCTGTCAGCTCGGGGTCAATCCGGAGCAAATGGGAGTCTGAAGGCCTGTATTTTGGAAAACTATTCGGCTACCTGGGGTGCTCTGTGTGTGTGTGTGTGTGTGTGTGTGTGTGTGGTATATGTGTGTATGTGTGTGTGTGTGTGTGTGTGTGCGTGGAGTATTGTTTTCTCAGCTGGTCCACTCCGGGGGGGTGTGTTTGGGAAGATGGGTGGGTGGGTTGACGAAAGGGGCAATCGGGAGGGGGGGGGGTGTGTGGGATCAGTCGTGAAGTTGGAGGTTTAGCGTGAGAGAGGGAATGCATTTGTCCTTTCATGCGCTTAAGGAGGGAGCAAGAGAGACTGAGAGAGAGAGAGAGAGAGAGAGAGAGAGAGAGAGAGAGAGAGAGAGAGAGGAGAGAGACATCCGCACCGCTGGTTCACTACTGGTGACCTTAAGCAGAGTTTCCCCCGGTGACTACGCAATAAAAATGTAAGTTGTACACATTCGCACACAGTTCACGCCCAGCGACTGTCAATTTGGTTTTCCCGCGATCAGCTCTCGGTAGTGTAACCCTGCGGGTACAAGGAGGTAGAAATAACGATGGATCGAGAAATAACGTACAGCCACGCGTATTTACGTTACGCTTGGATACAGCACAGACGGCTTTGTTTAGCACACAGGCCTATATGTGTAAATCTGACTAATCACAGGCAAAGAAATGCCTTGTTGCTTGTCGTGGGCCAAACACAACACGCTTGAGGAATAGCACACTGGAGAGGAGAAACGCTCGGGCTGGATTGATGGGACAATAGCGAGGGCCAAGGACATTTATCACCGGGGCAAGCAAGCTTGAATTGCTGAGCACAGGATCAGCGGGGATGCCAATACTGGAGCGTGTGCGCTGCCAAGGTGGCTTAATTGAGTCGGCTTGGATCCGCGGCGGAGGAGACGAGCGCCAAGAACCAAAAAATGTCATCAGAGAGCGAAAAAGGCTGACAGGGGGGCAGGAAACAAAATCTCTTCTTTGGGCAGATTCCACATTGGCACTGTCCCGCACTTTTTGGTAATGCAAGAATGAGACAAGAAAAGGAAAAAAAAAATAAGTATTTTCTTTTTTTTTTGAGAAGCTAGAGTCGTGGGATTGCAAATTCCTGGCGGTTGCTGGCGTGTCCCGTGTGTTTGGATTGAGACTCAACATGGACACCGACTTCACCGACGCAGCAGCCAGCGCCGTATCTCCACAGTGTGGTGAAATGTGCGGCATTACGGGGAATCACACAACATTGGCTTATGCTATGTAGACAACTTAGAGGCCTAATCGAAGAAAAAGAAGAGAAAAGCGTGTGTTTTTGTATCCAACTGGATTATCTTGCTAAATCACACTGACCTGAGAGAGAGAGAGACAGAGAGAGACAGACAGATAGAGAGAGACAGAGAGAGAGAGAGACAGAGGGAGATGGAATAAGATGAAGAATTTAATCTTTCTTAGATTCGGGGGGGTCAGTGGGGGAACCGGAGAAGGGAGAGATAAATCTTTCCATGTGGCGTGTTGACTCGCCCGTCGCCTTCATTACACAACCGAGGCGGCCGGGTCATGAAGTGGCACGTGGAGAAAGGGCAAGGATGGAGGGAGGGAGGAGAAGAAGGGCGGGCAGACATACTCCACAGAACACAGAACATGGAACACGGAACACGGAACATGCATGACGGAAAACAAGCACCCTAAATGGCCGTGTGGTTGTTGTTGTTGTATCGGGGACAGAGTGTGTGTGTCTGTGTGTGTGTGTGTCTGTGTCTGTGTGTCTGTGTGTGTGTGTGTGTGTGTGTGTCTGTCTGTGTGTGTACCAGGTCCTGGGCAGACGGCCAAGCTAAACAGCCTCCTGTGTGTGTGTGCTTGTGTGTGTGCTTGTGTGTGTGTGTGTGTGTGTGTGTGTGTGTGTGTGTGTGTGTGTGTGTGTGTGTGTGTGTGTGTGTGTGTGTGCTTGTGTGTGTGTGCTTGTGTGTGTGTGTGTGTGTGTGTGTCGCAGGGCGGTCGAGAACCCGGGCGAGACGGAGAGAGGGTCGTTTGGCGTGGTGCTAACGAGAATACAAAATGAACTGAGGTGCAGGGAGAGGTGGTGGAGGAGGTACAAGAGGAGGAGGTGCAGGAGGAGGAGGAGGCGGAGGGGGTTGATGAGGAGGCGGAGGAGGAGGTTGAGGAGGAGGAGGTGGAGGAGGAGGTACAAGAGGAGGAGGAGGAGGAGGAGGTGGAAGGAGGAGGAGGAGGAGGAGGAGGAGGAGGAGGAGGAGGAGGAGGAGAGGAGGATGAGTGAGGGGAAGGAGGTACAAAGAGGAGGAGGTGTAGGAGGAGGAAGGTGGAGGTAGGAAGGAGGAGGCGGAGGGGGTTGATGAGGAGAGGAGGGGGAGGATGAGGAGGAGGAGGTGAGGAGGAGGGGAAGAGGAGGTTAGGGAGGAGGAGAAGGTCGGAGGTGGTGGAGGAGGAGGAGGAGTTTGAGGAGGTACAGTAGAGGTGGAGGAGGAGGCGCAGGACGAGGAGGTGCAGGAGGAGGTGCAGAAGGGGGAGGTGCTAAGGCAGGAGGAGGAGGTGGAGGAGGAGGCGCAGGAGAAGTGGAGGAGGAGGAGGAAGTGCAGGAGGAAGAGGTGGGGGTGCAGGAGGAGGAGGAGGTGAAAGGAGGAGGATGGGGAGAGGAGGTAGGAGGAGGAGGATGGAGAGAAGAGAGAAGGTGGAGGAGGAGGAGAGGAGGAGGAGAGGAGGAGGATGGGGAGGAGGAGAGGAAGGAGGAGGGGGGGGGAGAGGTGAGGAGGATGAGGAGGAGAGGAGTAGGAGGGGAGAGAGGACGACTGGAAATAGCTGGCAACACTGACACGCAGTGGACAAGACTCTCATTACTCTGCTCAGGCGGAGGAGGGAGACAGAGGAGGAGGAGGGAGGGAGGGAAGGGAGGAGGGAAGGGAGAGGAGGGGGAGGAGGAGGAGAGGAGGAGAGGAGAAGGAGGAGGAGGAGAGGAGAGGAGAGGAGGAGGGGGGAGAGGAGGAGAGGAGATGAGGAGGAGGTGGAGGCGATAGAGGAGGAGGAGGAGGAGGAGGAGGCGAAGGCTCTGCTTTGCGGGGCGGAACACACCGCCACCTGTTTAATGGAGCCGAACGAACGAACGCCGCAAAAAACCCCCGCTACACAGGCTCCCGCCGCCACATGCTGCTACATCAGCGCTCAACTTCTTCTCACTCTTCAACTCCAACTCCCCCCCCCCCCCCCCCCACCACCCACGTCACGTACACACACAGACACACACAGACACACACACACACACACACACACACACACACAGAGACCACAGTGACCTCCTGGGCGCTGTGTGTTGCCAAGTCACACAGCTTGAGCAACAGGGAGGTCCACAAACCTAGAGGGAGATGGTACGTGACAGAGCGCAGGCACTCACTCTGCTGCTGCTGCTGCTGCTGCTGCTGCTACGAGCGTGCACGTGTGTGTGCATGTGTGGCGCTATGTGTCTGTGTGTGGAGGAGTAGTGTGTATGGATTTGCGTGTTTGAGGTTTCATGAATATATATATATATATATACATGTACTGTATATACCGATACACTGATCGTCTCACCGGGGGGGAAAACATCTGAAATCCACATGGTTGCTTTGACTTCCACCGCTTTAATCTAGCTGGTGGTTTATGCCTGGCCTCAGTAGCTTATTATAAAACAGCAAACAATAATAACACAAGGGGCAAATAACAACGAGCTTATTGTTTCTTGTTGTGTGTATGTGTGTGTGTGTGTGTTTGAGCGAGGCTCTGCAAGGCGAGAAGTGAGCAGAGTTAGGACTGTAGAGTATATATAACCTCAACGCAGTCTTCCGTCAAAGTCTTTATCGCGGCATCCGAGAGAAAACGACCGATTTGTAACAATGGTCTCCAGTGTATATTAGATATGATTGAATACCACCATCTGAATACATTAAGATGGTGAGGAGTTGGCATCTGTTGAGTATCTGTTGGTGTGCCGGAAGCGAGGGCATTGCTCATCGCGTGGTCACATGCCAGTGACCGCCGCCACGTTGGGAGCTATTGTGTCGGTGCTAGTAATGGTTTTGTGGTCATTGTTTTCATTAATGAATCGTGAAATGATTCAGGGCACAAGACCGCCACGGCGTTTCTCTCTCAGGCGAGACGTGGCGGAACAAAGTTTTCATTATCCCAGGTTATGCTACATTTACATTGATTTGGGATTTTACAGTTACTACAAGCGCCCCACAACAAGCCCTATTGGCTTGGCTTAATTCGGTGTGTGTGTGTGTGAGTGTGTGTGTGTGTGTGTGTGTGTGTGTGTGTGTGTGTGTGTGTATGTGTGTGTGTGTGTGTGTGTGCGCACACTCTGTGGACTCTGACTCTTTCCTGGAACATCCCAGGGCCGCGGTTGCAGGGAGTGCTCGATCGCCCTCATGTTTCTGCACGCATACAAAACAGAGCTCTATCTGTGCTCCACAGCACCTATCGCATATTTGGCAAAAATTTACATCTTCGGCTGACTTGTTTCCAGGAACCCCCCCCCCCCCCCCCCCCACACACACAACTCCCCCCCCCCCCCCCCCCTCCTTCCTGGAAGACGAGATTTACACAAATCCTCTCTTTTGTCCTGTGGCCTGTAGAAAACAGGACTTGGGGGGAACGCTAAGACAAGTCCATCATGTAGCATGTACTCTGCTCTGCTGTACACCTAATGCACCAGGACAGCCACATGCTTGTGGAGTATTAGCTCACTAATATGAACATGTGTGCTTGGGATGCACCTGGCGCAGACACCCTGATGATGGAGGCTGCGGAGAGGCTAAGAGTGTTTACCCTCAACAACGTACATCAACGGTATTAACGTTGCATTTACATTTAGGGCATTTGGCAGATGCTTTTATCCAAAGCGACTTATGATAAGTATTAACGTTATCAGTGGAGAGGCAGGGTGAGGAGCAGACCCAGAACCCGCTGGAGGGATTATATATCTCGTCTGGCCTGGGAACGCCTCGGGATCCCCCAGGAGGAACTAGAGAGTGTGGCTGGGGAGAAGGACGCCTGGGGGGCCCTGCTTAGCCGGCTGCCACCGCGACCCGACCCCGGATAAGCGGACGAGAATGGATGGATGGATGGATGGACCAACCTGCCCACCAACCTGGATTGAATAGTTTTTTAACGATCTAAATCTAAATTTCTGTTTGTGGAGTAAAAAAAAAATCAAGAAACAATTCAAACGTGAACCGGAAAAAAAAAAGGAACAGCTGCAGTGTCAAAGGACGCTTTGACCCGTAGCCTGACTGTACTTTCACACTTTGCGTGGGAGACAAACGTGTAACAATCCTAAAACTCTCGCCACCTCCCACACACACACACACACACACACACACACCTAATGGGACGTGTGTTTCTCTTGACCCAGCGCTCTGTGGAATGCATGGCTGTGCGTGCTCATAGATAGAGAGCGCTGAGCTATGAGAGTTCTCCATGATGCGTTTGAGACTCACAGTCTATGTATTTGAGATGATGTTTGTTTAGGGAGGGGGTGGGTGGAGGGTTCCCAGAATGTGTGGAGCGGGAATCGGAGTGAGAGTGGGAGCGTCGGTCAGTCGGAGGAGGAGGACGAGGGAAAACAGAGAGCACAGCAGAGGAAGGGAGGACAGGTGAAGATAAGCGAGGAAGTGTTTAGATTAGCTTTGAGGGTGATCGGTCCTCCGACGGACCCCCCGACACCGCCGGGTGGAACGCTTTGCGATGCCGTTAGTACGTAGGACGTGCTGTTGTTGTTGTTGTTGTTGTTGTTGTTGTCAAGGAAGAACAAGCCAGTGCACTTGAAAAATAGCGACGTGTGAAGAATTATGTCACCAGCAGCTGTGTCTATCTATGTTGGTTGGCGTGTGTGTGGTGTGTGAGTGGTGTGTAGCTTGTGCGTGTGTGGTGTGTGTCCTGTGTGTGTGTCTCTCCTCAGATTGACATCCTGGTGGCAGCTACAGCGCGTGGAGTGCGGGTGGGGGGGTGGGGGGGGGAAGCATGTCGTAGAAAATGTTATAAGGAAAAATTATGAATTAGATAAGTGACAGAGAGCGATGGGTCTGGGAATACAGCGCTGAACACACGACCGCGCTACATCTGGCCTTAGACAACCTCGACCAACTTGTTAAATCATACAGAGTGTGTGAGTGTGTGTGTGTGCGCCTGTGCATGTGTGCATGTGTGTGTGCGCCTGTGTGTGTGTGAGGGGGTGCGTGCGTGTGTGTGTGTGTGTGCGCCTGTGCATGTGTGTGTGTGTGTGGTGTGTGTGTGTGTGTGTGTGCGTGTGGTATGTCTACACACACTTCCTTCCAATCTCACCACTGTGTGCTTTCTTCCAAGAAGTCCCATTGACTATTTCCTCATTGGTGATCTGCAAGGCGGTTTTCCACGTCTCGGAGAGCCCACACATGTACAGCGTGGTGTGAGTGCAGACCAGATTAAAAGCTTGTGTTTCCCCCGAGTTGTAACTCATGCATCCATCTGTCAAACCAAAGCCATGAAGACAACATTCATTCAACAGTGAATTATATAACTGCTCTTTTCTTTTGACGGTGTGGGATACAAACATGTGGCAGCATGGATATAAATGTGTATCCAGCATGTTTACATCTATTTTCTTGTCTTGAAATTCTCCTTCTATTTTTTGTTTGCTTGTTGTTGCGGTGTTGTATAGGTCCAGATGTCCAGTCACTAGTCTCAGAGCACCAGCCGATGGGAGGAGTCAGGGAACACATTTATGGCATCATTTCCCTTGACGTTTACCTCCCATATTTGTGGGCAAACAAAGATGGCACATATTTGATTATTGAGATTAATTACATCTGTGAAGATGCTTCTCCTTCATTCATCTTTGGTGGATGTCGCCTTAGCCAGGAGGAGTTGATGTCATTAGACGTTGCCCAACGTTCATTGGATGTTTTGACCCTGAACCATAACACCCTCCCGTTGGCGGGTCAGCAGTGGTGGCCAAATCACTGCCCATCTTCTCCTCCTGGCTTCCAGCTTGGCTCCTCTCTCCCGTTCCATAACCAGCAAGAGGCTCTTTCTGCTGCCTCCCCCGTCCTGTGAGCTGCTGGCCTCCTCTCCTTCCCTGTTGTTCCAATGGCTGTGAGTGTTCTCCACACCGACTGCGCAGCCGACCTCGACCAGGGAATAGCCATGCCTGCCATCCTTTCCCCCTGCAGTCATGCAGAAGGTCCTGGTATTTGGCGATCTTCCTTTCAAACGATTGGTCGCACCCTTCTTCCCACGGGACTGTACGTTTGATCAGGATGATCTTCTTCGCCTCTTCAGAAGATCATCCTGATCAAACTATGTGCGCAGCCGGCTTGTACGTGCGCTTTAATATTGGGGACCACTGTGTGTGTGTGTGTGTGTGTGTGTGTGTGTGTGTATGTGTGTGTGGAAAATTCTGTTATCAAATCCGTTTTGTGTCAGCTTGGTCGGTTAGCTGTAGGGTTTCCCAACAGAAACTCTCAGCCTACCACACATGTGGTACAGTTTATCAGTAAGAAGAAGACCAGTAACCATGGAAACACGCATGATAATTTGATAATAAGTCAGAATGTGTTTTTCTTCTTGTTTTCCCAAACTCAATTAGTGATGTTGATCTTCATTTTCAACAGCCTCGACAGGGCTCCAGGCTTTATGCCTCAAAACAGTCGCTCATCGACATAAAGTCATCTTCAAAACCTGTCTGCTTTATACTAAAACAATGGGCGAGGTATTTATAATGACATATACAGTATATTATATATTATATGGTTGTTTGGTCACACGCTTATCTTGCCTAGCTTGTCGTGGAAGTTTGAATACTTTTTTAATACAAAAGGCTAACTTTGCCCATTTTCAACTTGATCTATCTATCTATCCTGCATCTTGTCACTGATACTGCCTGAGTCTCTGTGGCGCAGCTCAGCGCAGAAGCAAGATCTTACCCAAACGGGGTAAGATCAAGATGACGGATAAGATGTCACCGGAAGGCAAAAGAAGCGCAGGCTGAGTGCAGGCCAAAATGCAGGAAAGGTGAACGTGGCTCATTTGCATAACATACTGCCCCACATTGAAATGATACAAAGCTGGTTGAAAATCGGCAAAGTTCCTGTAGCATACTTCCTTGCCACAAAGCCACACCAGTGTCTTAGTTCAGCCCGGTTTATTGTAAAAGGGTGCAGGTGAAGTGGAATGAACAGAGCAGATGGTACCTGCGAGCATGCTAGCGCTCCCCGAGTGTGTGTGTGTGTGTGTGTGTTGGTCGCCCAGACTCTAACTGGGCCAGGTGAGGCCAATTAAGCAAGGCAGCCACCAAACACACACACTCCCACTCCCACAGTTCCCCTTTAAGTTCCCCAAATTCCTTTCAGATGACGGCACACTTGACCGTGACTCTGAGCTTCCTCACAAACAACACAACAACAACACAACAACAGCGACCGCAACATGACTAAACGAGGAGACTATACGCTGAGTCACATTCCCTGCTATTGGGCTGTCGTTCCACTCCTTCTCACCATCCCTCACTTTTAATGCATCTCAAATACACCAATGTCTTCCATGTATCATTGTTATGTGATACATTATATAATACATATTGATGCAGGTGGCTTTGAGGACATTTGACAAATGGCTTGAACGAAGCGAAGGAATTTTGCGGCGGTATTATACGTGACCCGAAACATGCGCTCATATAACCTCGGAAAACGTTTTAATTTGATAACAATCGCACATAAAATGTCTGGTTCTCATAAAGAAATATTGCCTTCAACGGTTTTATGACCGACCAAGAAAAGCTACTCTCCATCTCAATAAAAACCCTAATGAAGGATCCGCGTACAAGGCTTGGGATTGGAAAGAACCAAGCGTCTATTTATCCCAAAAAAAAAACAATTTGCACCAAGTCGTGTCCCGTCTCAGCGCTTAATACGGCGGAAAATTACAGAATGGTGAAGAAACCGGAAAATCATAGGTCTGGGGAGGCCGCTAATTGTGGCGTATCAATCAAACGAACCACAAGTGTGGACAGAGCGGTGCTGAGAGAGAGAGCGGGCCGGGGGGGGGGGGGGGGGGGGGGGCTTAGCGGGCCACGGTACACGGGTCAAGACTCAACTGTGAGAGAGCTTCTCACACTTCTCCCCTGGCTTACGAAACACAGTGAAAGGACACACTGTCCTGACGAAACCCAAGAGGCATCTCACCACCACCAGCTCTCCTCCACCCACCCTCCCTCCCTCTCTCCCTCCCTCCCTCCCTCCCTCCCTCTCTCCCTCCCTCTCTGTCCAATAGGCACTGCTTAATGCAGAGCAGAGTTTAGGGGGTTCCGACCCAATGCAAAAATGCACACAGGCACACACACGCGCACATACACATACACACACAAACACACACACACGCATGCACGCACACACACACACACACACCATGCACGCACACACACACACACATGGCCAAGGATTGGGACACACCATTAAGAATACAGAGTCAAAGAATGTAGGGATGATGGATGCCTGGTCCCTAGATTCAGATCCATTCTGCTCATAGGGGGAAACCCTTCCTGGAAAAGTAAATTTACCGAGGGACTGGAGCAACTATGTACTCATTCTGGATTTGTCCTTTGCAAATAGTTCATTTTTTTCGATCGCAGTGCATTCGGTCACTCGTCACGTTGTTATACAAGTAACTTTTTTCAATAGGCCGACATATTTACATGACAGATTGTTATTATAATAACAGTGAGGGGCAGTATTGGAAGTCGTTTTTTCAAGGGTGTCAGGTGAGCGGTTAAATGCAGAGATATACTTTACCTTCAGGTCGAGATATACAGAATGATCACTAAAATATTTGATGCAAGTTCACACAGGCACACACACACACACACACACACACACACACACACACACACACACACACACACACACACACACACACACACCAACCTCTCCCCTCCAGAGATAGATGTTCCCCATACACAGTAGTTCACCGCCACAGCGATTAATCTCTATTAAGTGGATGTAAACCTATACGCTCAGTAAACCCAACAGCCACTCGATCAGCACAGGGCAGCAGCAGCAGCAGCAGGAGCAGCAGTCCATAACACTGCCCCACGGCCTCCCCTCTCTCCCACAGTCTGAGTGCACACACACACACACACACACACACACACACACACTTTGCTCAATGTCCAGACTATCACTCTACCGCTCTCAGCCCCGCAGCTATATCGCTTATAACTCATCTCGTGCGCGTCACACCTACAGTATGTGGCTTACAGGCGTTGCGATGTAAACTTAGCGGGCCGTACAGCGACGTCCACGTTCCTCACCTTCTCTTGTTTGCAGCTGATAAATCCTAACAGCACACATGTCCTAGCGAGGGGGTTATGGGTGGGTGTTGCTTATAAAATATGTGGATGTGAGGTGGGGAATGGAGAAATGAAAAGGCATTGGATTTAATCTTTAATACATATAATAAAAATATAATAAAAAAGAATGTTAATACTGACTTCGGTTTTTATAGGCCACATGTTAGCTCTTTACCTTAATGTGTGCTTGCAGCTAAATCATAATCGTTTTATTTTGTAAATGTGATTTACAAAAGAAATATTCTGAGAAATATACAAAACATATTCGTAAATGGTTTTTGCACTTTTTCACTGAAATGTATGAGAGATGCCGTGTGAAGCCTTGGTATCACCCTGCATCTCCGGAAACAGCCGCGATCATTACACTATACGATGCAGCAAATGGTCCATGGTTGTTTGCATGCAGAACGTCTAGACCACTAGACTGCCTCACAGCCCCCCCCTGGTGAGAAGGTAAGGGAGGAGACCTCATCAAAACACACAACTGCTTCCTGCTCCTCTCCACTGGGGGTGGGGGGGCGGACACCCCACTTTTAACCCCAGGTCACCAGTGGAAGGTGACCCTGAACGGCAATAACTAACAGCAGATGAGAGCAAGCGTAGCAAGTCACCATGGGGGGCTCGGGAAATGCGTGTGCGCGGCGTGTCTTCTATTTTTACAAACCGAGGTAGAAATGCTGAGTCACTGAGACGACATGGTCAACATGAACACTATTTTCTCATGAGGATTCAAGATTCAAGGAGTTTCATTGTCACGTACACATGCAGGATGTGCAGTGAAATTAAAAAGTGGTGATGCCCAGCGGAATGTGCAACACAACAATCCAAATATCACAAATATCACAATTTAAGGGAAATAATCAGAATATTCACACTATTTACAGTCTTTACAGCAAAAGGAGCAGATTCCCATTATTGTTATTCATTTTCATATAGGTCAGTGAATGTCAACATGTATTACTTCTGGAATAATAAATAGATATAGAACCAATAGGTAAACTGGGGGGCAACAGCTATATGAACCAGTAGGGGGCAATGTTCCCAGCAAGCCCCAATGGTTCTCAAACATAATTTGACTAATGTACGGCCTCTCAGATATTCTTTCAGCCAAGTAGCCAACACTTTTAAGGTTAAAGGCATGTGCTCTGATTCAGGCCCGGCCACGATGAAGTGAAGTAAAAATAGTGAGGGGGGACGATTTTTTTAATAGAGTAAAACAGTAGGTTACATCCTGCTATGTCTATTTCTGCATTTTTTTCAATGCCAATATAATGGCATTTTGACAAAATAACAGCAACACAAGACAACAATCAAACATTTATTTCACAGCAGGGGTGATGTGATCAGTATTTTTGTTGTTTTTGCTGTTTTTCAAGGGTAAATAAAACTTAAACTGGTGGCGGGGGCAGAAAACACAACTGAGGGGGCAAAGATCGGAAACATGTATCCGACCTTGCAAATGCTTGTGTGGACATAAGTTCATCATGAAACAGTGGAGCAAACAAGCAACATTCTTTTAGCCATCAGACACCACGCTTTAGCTCAGAAACCTGTGTTTGTGGAAAAAGTGCTCTGAAAAGCATTTTGCGCACATAAACAAAATTGGCCTCATGGCACATGCTATCCTTCACTTAAATCCTATTCCACAATGATCCTTATATATGTATATGGTGCGGGTACTTGTATCCTAGCTTCCCTAAAGGTTTGGAGTCGGGGAATTACTGCATTAGGGAGTGATCACCCTTTTGTCACATTAGACGCATATTTGTTTTCTGAGCGGTTACACAGTAAAAACGTGATTGTCTCAGTTTTCATGGAAACGTGTATCCGACCTTGCCAATGCTTGTGTGGAAGTTCATCATGAAACAGTGGAGTAACATTTATTCATTTGTATTTTACAATTGTTCATAACCAATATTCAATGTTCACAAACAATGAAAAATAATTCATTGTTCGAACTGGACCTGCATGGCTTGCGGTATTTTTGCTTGCAGCTATTTTGAGAACCGCTCAACCAAAACACTTCACACTAGACACTACACTTCCTTGGGTCTTTAGCAATACATCTGCTAAGTGTGAAGCAGATGTATTGCTACCCCTAGAGGCACGCAAACCCCTCTTTGAGGAAGAAGAAGAAGAAGAGATATTCTATTTCTAGTTTACTTTCTAAGAACCACACTCAGATCCCACCGAGAACAATCCAGCAATGTTATAACTGAGAAGCACGTCACTACAGCCACTAGCTGGCATCCATCTTCATCATGTGAATAAATATTAGGACACATAATCCCCCCCCCACCCCCACTGACAACTGACAACATCCCCCTCGGCATAAAAATACATTACATGCATATTACTTCGCATTGATCCATTCATATTGCTGATTTTATCAGCATCTCAGTTTTGTCATTGTTTTGAGGCTTTTGTTTATGTCTTTAATTTCCCTTCCACTCACCGGCTCGATGCAAAACGTGTTATTGCTGCTCTGAGGAGGAAATGAACAAATCTCTGGGAGGAGATTGGCGTTGCAGACGGTGTCGCTGTACCCAAGCATGTCACCTCCAGCAGGGTACAGTCAGCAGCATGTCACCTCCAGCAGGGTACAGTCAGCAGCGTGTCACCTCCAGCAGGGTACAGTCAGCAGCAGCATGTCACCTCCAGCAGGGTACAGTCAGCAGCATGTCACCTCCAGCAGGGTACAGTCAGCAGCAGCGTGTCACCTCCAGCAGGGTACAGTCAGCAGCGTGTCACCTCCAGCAGGGTACAGTCAGCAGCGTGTCACCTCCAGCATGTCACCTCCAGCAGGGTACAGTCAGCAGCAGCGTGTCACCTCCAGCAGGGTACAGTCAGCAGCAGCATGTCACCTCCAGCAGGGTACAGTCAGCAGCAGCATGTCACCTCCAGCAGGGTACAGTCAGCAGCATGTCACCTCCAGCAGGGTACAGTCAGCAGCGTGTCACCTCCAGCAGGGTACAGTCAGCAGCGTGTCACCTCCAGCAGGGTACAGTCAGCAGCGTGTCACCTCCAGCAGGGTACAGTCAGCAGCAGCGTGTCACCTCCAGCAGGGTACAGTCAGCAGCGTGTCACCTCCAGCAGGGTACAGTCAGCAGCGTGTCACCTCCAGCAGGGTACAGTCAGCAGCGTGTCACCTCCAGCAGGGTACAGTCAGCAGCGTGTCACCTCCAGCAGGGTACAGTCAGCAGCGTGTCACCTCCAGCAGGGTACAGTCAGCAGCGTGTCACCTACATACACTAACATATATGTCAAAGCTGCTACACCAATAATATTGATAAAAGTTGTAATAATAGTTAACAACAATAATAACAATAGCAACAATAATAATGATATGATTATTACAACAATACATAATAATAATAATCATCATCATCATAATAATCACATCATAATCATAATCATACATAATAATCATAGATTAATAACTAAATCGTTTTGAATTCAATTGGGACATAACGTTTACAATGAACCTAATCATAACCTAATCATAAATATATATATAAATATACATTGAAAACAACAACAATGTTCATTCATGATGCAAACGCGTCCCTTTCGTTCAGAGCGTCTCTATACTTCCTCTTCAAACTAAATCATTGACCGACAGCTCTGTCAACGGCTGCTGTGATTGGTCGACGGGAGGGGGGCGTGTTCCCGTCCCGCGTTTCCTTTCGCGTCACGTCGCGGCTCAGCGTCGCGTCTCAAGCCCGTCCTGCGAGGATCCAGGATGCCCTACATCCTCATCAGCACGCAAATCCGACTGGTTCGTATCATGCACTTTTATGTTGTACACCTGATCGTCCAGAGGTGATCTAAATATTAATATTATTATTATTATTATTATTATTATTATTATGATCTCATATTGTGATGAAGCGTCCGTCTTATTGTTCATATACTCGCAGCAGCACAACAAGCCAGCATACAGACGGGGGAAGTGGGGCATGCTGGGAGTTTTTGTTGTTGTTGTTGTTGTTGTTGTTGTTGTTCAGCAACGCTGTTTACAATTAAAAACACGTGTTCTGCTGCTCGTAGCCCCACTTCCACTCTCGTTTGTCCATTTTGTCAACACATTACGTCCTAAGTAACTTATTATTTGATTATTTTATTGTTATATGTATTTATAATATTGTTATTTGTGTTACAGTATTATTATTATTATTATTATTACTATTATTATTATTATTATCCGATTACTTCATATTTAAAGTAATCGGCATTTCTTTTCTTTTTTTTTTACATTGCAGCAGGTTATGTGCATTGAGCAGTGTTTTGATTTTGTATTGCGGTTACTGTCAGGTCCACATAGAGCTACTCCATGGTACAACTTGTACTTAACTGTTGTACAACTTTCCTTCCATCCAGGAGACCGGTCCAACCAATGTTGGAGACGAGTACTCCGACCCGGCTGTCATGAATTACCTGGGGGCCAGGAAAACTACCATGTTGGGGAACAATTTGTGAGTATGGCCATTGGAAATCAATACCTCTAATACGGTTTGACTCATGGGAGGTGGAGTTTCTCTTCAAAGTCTTCCCACTTCCCTAGAAGGTCAATGATCCATCGCATGCCATGTTCCAAGCAGGTGGAGTCAGGTTGGCTTTCATACAGGCCTATTACTACTACTACTACACGTGTATCAATTTAACATAACGCTGGAAAGGTTGCGCTAAATGCTGGAAATATAAACTCCCAAGTTTGGGCAAAGTATTTGGTATGTGGTGTTTAGGATGGCATCTCTCGCCGAATGTGCGGTGTGTTGCGCAGTAGGCTGATATATTGACGCTGACATTTGATATATTGGTATAATTCCCGGCTACTTGGCTATCTCGGTCAACAAATCTCAACTTGGGAAGTGGTCTGCTGTCGTCGACTGTCCCGTATTTTCTTTGGGAAATGTGTGTTGTGAGGAAACAATATTTTCTTTCTTTCATTCTGGCAGTTAGTTGCATCAGAGCCGAGGACAGGGGCAGATGGACTGTGTGTGTGTGAGTGTGTGTTTCTGCTGCTCGGGAGATTGGCAGTAAACCATTCAGGCTGATGAAAGGCAGATCATCCACTGTGTTGTCGTTGGCAATCTGACTCCATTGATGCCGGGAAATAAAGCAAGGTGTGGAAGGAAGTGAACGAGCACACAAACAATTAACAGTGCTCTGATTTTCCCAGAGAAAGTTTACCGAACAGCAAATGAAATCCACCACCCTTCCTCCTCCTCCTCCTCCCCCCCGCACATCTGTGGGGCAGTACAGTCGACTTGTGTGTGTGTGTGTGTGTGTGTGGTGTGTGTTTACTCTTCGGCTGGGCAATATACCGAACATCAATATGATATTGACATCGGGATATGAGACGAGAGATAGTCATACGTTTTGGATATTGTGATATGTCGTAAGTGTTGTCTTTTCCTGTTATAAAGGCTGCATTACAGTGAAGAGAGGTAAATGGTAAATGGATTGCTTTATATATCGCTTTTATCCACAGTCGCCTCACATTCACCCATTCATTCACTGACAGCGGTGTCAACCATGCAAGGTAACAACCAACACGTCAGGAGCAGTTAGGGTTAGGTGGTGTCTTGCTCAGGGACACCTCGACACTTAGCTAGGCGGAGCCCGGGAATCGAACCAGCAACCTTCCGGTTGCTGGACAACTGCTCTTACCTCCTGAGCTACTGCCGCCCAGAGGTAATTTTCTAAACTCACCTGTTCTAGCTGTTCTATTATTTGTCTTTACCTACTGATCATTATATCCACATTACTGATCAAAAATCTCATTGTGTCAATGTTTTATGAACGCACCAATAGTCATACCTACAATATTGTCGCATATTCATTCAATGTCGAGGTATTCGGTCAAAATATCAAATTCATTTGAGTATCACCCTACTTATATTTTTGTAGTTTTGTAGTAAATAGTATTCAAAAGAGCATCCAAAAATAGGCTTTCCCATGTGGTTATTTTATATAGACTATCTAAGTTTACATTTAGGATCCAAAGCGACTTACAAAGAGCAGGTTTAGGCTAATAGAACAAGGTTCATAATTACTAGGTTGCCTGCATAATAGCTGGGATAAGAGCAGAAGTGCCATTCTGAGCACATTACCAACATTTAAGAACATAGAATATGCTAGACAATGCTAAATACTATTAATAATGCCAAGACATACAAACACGCAAGTTAGTGCTAGGGTTAGGAGAGGAGGGTTATGCAGAGTCCAGGTGAACTCTGAACAGGTGGGTCTTGAGTCTCTTGCGGAAGCTGGTGAGGGACTCAGCCGTCCTGACGTCACCCGGGAGCTCATTCCACCACTGCGGTGCCAGAGTTGGGACTTGGCAAAACGATGTTTGCCTGTTCTATCTATTTATCTATCTATCTGTTTATGAATTCACCTATTTACACCTCATTCTTCTTTCTTTTTCTATTTAGTTCTGAGTACCATGTGGACGACCCGCCCCGACTGGTCCTCAACAAGCTGGAGCAGATCGGCTTCCGGGTTCTCACCATGACCGGGGTGGGGCAAACCCTGGTGTGGTGCCTGCACCGCGACGCACAGTAACCCCACAGCAGAGCACTGAGCCGCTCCACAGCCGGACTGGAACGGAAGCTAATCTAATCAAATCTCGATCTCTCTTAATTGAACTTGAAACGCACTAGCAATGGGAGGGAGCACCGTCCATTCCATCCCTGTATATCTGTGGCAAGCATAGGATCTAACAGGATCTACAAACATAAAATAACAATAACAATCACTACCAAATAGCGCGTCAGGAGAAAAAGAAGTATGTTAAAGGGGCCCTATTATGCCACAAGGTAGTGTCAAGCAGTGTCAAAATTGTCATTGTGGACGAATAACGAAGTGACATCACAAGTGGGAGTGTCCACCCAGATGTATGCTGACTAGATCAGACTACCAGCCTACCCAGTGGACTGTACCAACTGGTAAACTGATCTAGTCAGCATACATCTGGGTGGAAACGGCTTGTAATGGCTAATCAAGCTCACACCTGGTGGTATAGGGGACCTTGAATATAAATCCCAAAGTCCGCTAGTGTACTCTTGGAAAGACTGTGTTGATTGTAGGGGTGTGATCTGACTCCACACATTAAATCGGCTTAACGGAATATAAGGAAGTCAATAGACGTTAAAGGAGACATATTACACCACCAGGTGTTTTCTGATGCTGATCATTTCTGTTGCCCATCATTTTAAAAACGGTGTTTACGTGTCAAAAGTTATCCGTTCACCAGCGTTTTCACCAGTGTTTTCCAAACCATCCACACTGACTTCACTTTCCATTCACGTCTCCTCTCATGGCCATGTCCAACAGGTACTGAGGTGTGTGTGTGTGTGTGTGTGTACGTGCACGCGGCCCGTCCAACACAGTCAGCCCACGTTGACTGGACGTGGGCTAAATAAGTGACATAGTCAAGTGAGAATTCTGCAAGAAAATTGGCTGTTACTAAATTCTCGAGAAACAAACACTGGCGAGTCATGGCCACCGAGTTGGCGGCACGGCGGCTGTGTGAAATACAATAGCAACAGTTACTGACACCTTACATAATTATTACACATACACATATTGCAAGCAGCTGCTGCAAATTAGCACCACGCTTTTTTTCCGGCTTCTCTCTCTTCGCTTTCCCAAAAGTCCTTTAAAAAAAATCCTTGTTTTTATATCCTGTCTTCGTTGCGTTAATGGGTGACAAATCATCAGCAGACTAGCGCCATAAATGTGAAAGAAGAATTGTTACATTCCAGAAAGCAGGCCTATGTAGGAGCAGATCAACTATAGACTGGCTGTATTTGACAGATATGCTGCATTCAATGTCTTTCATTGTATTGTCCTTGTAAATATTCAAATGTGTTGTTACCTATGGTACGCTCATATTTTACAAATGTAAAACACATGTGCTGGAATAAAGCAATGTAACACTATGAATTCATGCTCTATATGCTTTGATTTGAATACTTCCTATGAATTTCTTTGATGTTCACTTCAAGAACACACAGCATGACAACAGGACCCAAGAAACAAAACAGAACTCGCAATCATAGGTAAAAAAAGAAAGAATGCAAAACGCAATCAAATAAAGAGAAAGAACAGACTTCGGCAGTATCTTATCACAAGTGTGCAGAGTAGACTAGACACGTGTGTGTGCGTGTGTGTGCGTGTGTGTGTGTGTGTGCCAGCCTCACTGGGTGGCTGGCTGGCTTCATAACAGTACACAAGATAAGCCAGCCTCAATCACCAATCTGGCAAGTCACTCACACATGACCGGCCAGCCAAACCGATTCCCTGGCTGATTGTCAGCGGCAGCAAGACTCAAAAGGGGTCCGGCGATCCCCCCCCCCACACACACACACACACAAGCACCCCTGGCTCTGGGCTCTGGGTCCTGATCGCCGTTACATGAGGGGATCACACAGAGTTCAGCTGGGAAGGTCGACCAGAGGCAGAGACACAGAGGGGTCTCTCAGGTAAGAGAGTCGCGCACGGTTATCATTTGGATGCCCCCCCCCCTGCAACATGGCTCTGATTGTTGCCTTGCATGCAGCGCAAGACACTGTGGGCTCAGGGCAGCGTTGGCAGGGAATGCGTTTCCTGTAATTGTGTTTCCTCTGTTGTCATTTGGCCCGGGTTTGTGTGTTTTGGGGCTTTTTTCCCCTCCGCTCGATGCCGGGATCTGAAAAAAACCCCCAAAAACGGGCCATGCATAAACAAAACCATCTGACGAGGGGATTTTGTAGGAGAGGAGGAGCAGATGTGAACCACCGCACCACCAACACCACCACCACCCACAGCACCAGCAGCAGCAGCAGCAGCAGCAGCGCTGGTCCCCAGCTGGACGCTGTTGTGTAATGGGGCCACGGCGAGGCGCGGTGCAGGACCGGAAGGCCGGGACACCGACGCGGACGGCTTCCGGCCAAGCACCCCAGTGACGGCGGCGAGCCAAGCCAGCACGGTGAGTGGTGGCAGTGGTGGTGGTGGCGGCGGCGGCCGCAGAACGAGACTCACGGTTACGCCATCGCCATCCATGTTCCCTCCCGCCACCCCCACCTCCCCTCCCGTATTGGGTAGAGAGATGTGCCACAGACAGACAGATGGTTGCGAGAGCCGGACAGACCGCAGAGGCAGTCTGGCAGTGGGCACCGGGGACGGTCTCAGATTGATGTGGCTCTCGTGGAAAAAAAAAGACAAAAAAAAGACACTAAGCACAGCACAGCACACACACACACACACACACACACACACAAGGATCAACGAGTATCTGCTCGGAATCAGTTGCATAACGTTAATGTGAAACAGCTTAGCGCAATAACAGAATAACATAATTCAAGAGGAAATTCATTTCAGCGGCGGATATCACAGGGTACGTAGTACAGAGTTAAGTTACTCCAGCCACTTGGTGTGTTCTCAAAGGAGGAGTGAACTGTGAAATTAAAAACAAAGGGAAAGCTAAACGCTGGGGTTTCGTGAAAACAGGCACAGCCGCAATCACTAAGCATGCACCCATCCACATACCGTCACACACAAGAAAACTATAAAGCTTTTATGAACAAGAAATGCACATTAATATACAATTGGATCATATCAAGTCCAGTCAAGTAGAACATTGTTTGTCCCCAAAGGGGCGAGTAAACAACACATCTTCACAACACAAATTCAATTATGCAAGATATTATGAAATATGAAGAAAAGTTTAGAGCAACGTGCCAGTGTTGAAGATCTAAATTGATTGATTAGCAAAGGTCTAAGTTGATTTGCATCGAGAGCCTATTATGAAGGACGCCGGATTACGATACCGTCTAGACATCGATTTACACTCGATTAACACTCAATGGCATTGGACTTCCATCTTGTACTTATCACTTTCGAACTAACTTGCAATAGCCATCGCCAATAGCTATTGTAAGTTTACGGAAGGAAAAAAAAGGAATATCCAATGAATTGCTAATAATGTCGAGTGTTTCAGCCTGTATCATCCCTTTAAGAAAAATATCTGATTTTCTTCTACGCATCCTAACCTCACATCCTATTCCAAGTCTATAAGCTCTGGAGTTGTGCAACATGCTTATATTTCATTGGCTATCTCTAATATAAAACAACATTTACCACAGTTTAGAAAGAAAAAAAAACCCAGTCCGCCGAAATAAGAACTTCATGTACTCTCCCAGTGGCCGCTGCAATTTGGAGGAGTGCTTAAGAGATATTGTATACAAAGGGCTGGGGAACAATCATCATAACCACCAGCATCTCTGTACTGGACGTGCTCCAGAAACTGAAAAAAGTACAAATCAAAAGAAATTCACTTTTCATCACGTGAGCCCACAGGAATTCCCATAAGAACCGCGTGTACCTAGTATTCCACCGTATGGCTGATTACGGTTTTCAGGTTTTTTTTTGTGTTGTTTTCGCTATAGTTTCACGGTGCAGGCATGATTCCCACATCATCACCGCGCTGTGGGTTTGGCGCGCCGGGCGAATCCAGCGCTCGTTGAGCGGATCTGCTCGACAAGCGCGGTGACAAGACAGATGAATGGTTTTACACGGCCCTCTTTCGGGGGTTGCGATAATTAGCCGTCTCGGTTTCGACAGGAACGTTACTGACAAGCAAATTACATGATTATAGCATTTGGATTACAAATAGCGTTGTACGGCCAAATTTTTTTTCTTTTTTTTCCTCTCATTTTGTCAATTTTTATTTTCTTTCCTTCAGCCTACGATGGCAGATTATCGCGTCAAATCCAGTCTAATACCGCTAATGATGAAAGTGAAACAAGCGGAGGATGGAGGATGATGCTTTGGTTGAGCTCGGCCATCGGACCGCGTCGATGTGGACCCGAGCGGTCCGGCCGCTAGCTTGTCCCACGCGTCCCATTTCCGTCCCACTTCGTCACTCAAATGGGAAAAAAGTGGATCACAATAAAGGTAGAGTAAAAAAAAACTAAACAATCACTCTTCAGTTATTCAATACATTTATTTATCCCCAAGTCACATTTAATAACACAAATAAAATGTAAAAATGCACAAAAAACAGCCATAAAGAGGTATTATGAAACTAAAGCCACAGTCCATGGAGGGGCAGGCAGACTGTGTGTGTGTGTGTGTGTCGGCCCAAGTCTCTCTCTCTCCCTGCCTGCTAGGACTTCTCCTCGTCCTCCTCGTCCTCCTTCTGCATCTCCTGGATGAGCCGCTGTCGCTCGGCCGCCTGCCTCATCCTCATCAGCACCACGCTCTCGTAGTCCCGCTCCGTGCTCAGAGGGGCCTGCGGACGGCAGCGCAGAACCAGAAGCAGAAACAGAATCAGAATCAGGTTTATTGCCATGGTTTTTAGAAACAAGGCATGTGCTTTTGTGAAATCGGTGCATAACATTGAACATTACAGTTTAGTGTGCACGCTCAATAGAAGTGCTTCGTTAACGGTTGCTGAGTCCAGGAGCTCAGGCGCCCCCGCTGCTTGAAAAACGGGGGGGTGGGGGTGCGTTTCGTCATGAAGAGGCTTCACATCGCAGAGAGAGAGAGATGACTGATATGGCCCTCGCCGTGACGATATATAAACGGACCCGGCGTTGGGGACGGCGCCACGGTAACGGAGCTGCGGTCCGACGGGAAGCCCAATAAACAAATCACGGGCCGTCTGACACACACGCCCACACACACATACACACACACACACACAACACACACGCACGCAACGTCTGCCTCTGTGGCGTAACAAGGAAGGCGTCTGTGTTTTAGATCACGGCGACGAAGCACGGAGAGACAGAGAGACAGAGAGACAGACAGACAGAGAGAGCGCTGACCCCGCCGTCACCGCGGAAACGCCTGCCTCCGCTTTCAGGACCGAGCGTCTGAGGAGGAGGAGGAGGAGGATCAGCGGCGGCGGGAAGGAGGGGAGACGCTCCCAGACGCTCTCCTCTCCATTACCATCCGGACCATGATGATGATGATGATGATGGCGGCGGCGGTGAGGGCATGCGGCAGACCGGGGGCCCGCGGTGAAGCAGCAGTGACAGAATAATTCCGCTGCCTGAGGTCATTAAGCCCAAAATGAGCACAGAGGATCGAGCTTGGCACCGCTCCGGGGCCTGCCCTGTGGTGTGTGTGTGTGTGTGTGTGTCGTGTGTGTGTGTGTGTGTGTGTGTGTGTCTGTGTGTGTCTATGTGTGTGTGCGTGTGTGTGATTGCTTTGAAGAGCCGTGACAGGCAGAGCTATGCGAGGGATTCTCTTACTGTGGGGGGAATTAAGAGAGAGGCCGCAGCCGGCCAGCCACCGGCTAATGGCTAATCAGCTAGGCTATAGCACAGAGGCACACGCACGCACGCAGGCACGCACACACACACACACGCGCCCACCATACATATACACAGGAGGCTATCTCGGCACCAAATGCAGATATAACCCACACATGCATACGCGCACACACGTAAACATACACACAAAATAATGTCATTAAATAATTAAATCAATAAATAAATAAAACAAGGGGCCCCATCGTAGACATTAGCTAAACAACAACCTGTTGTCCATCTCTTAAGAGCATGCACCAGGTAAATAGTCAAAGAGTAAACACACACGCAAAGTCCATAATCCCATCGCGGGACGCTAGGTATGCACAGAATAAACCATTGTTTATAGGATTACATTCAGGAAACCCGCTGTGCCAAGGAAGTGTCTCTAACAAGACAGTGAGCTGAGCTGCAGGAGAGAGACAGAAACAGAGAGAGAGCGAGAGAGACAGAGAAACAGAGGGAGAGAGGCAGCGAGAGAGAGAGAGACACACACACAGAGACAGAGGGAGACAAAGAGAGAGACACAGGAACAGAGAGACAGGGAGAGAGAGAGAAACAGAGACAGGGAGAGAGAGAAAGAGACAGAGAAAGACAGGGAGACAGACAGGGAGACAGCGAAAGAGACAGAGAGAGAGAGTTAAGAGAGGGAAAGGAGGACAGAGAGAAGAAGGAGGAGAAAGAGGATGAGGAGTGGGGGGAAGTAAAAGAACAAGGGAGAGACTATTGTGAATTGTGATCAGTGAGCTGCGAAGCATCTGGAAACCATCAACTGGGTCTCCGGCATCCATGTTGCCGGCGAAGATCGCCAATGACGGTGGAGGTTGGTGGAGGGAGAGCAGAGGGAGGGAGACGTTGTGGGACGAGAGCCAGGTAGGAGCCAGGTCCCGTAAGGGGAAGTAAGTACCTCCCCGCACTCCCCCTCCCCCCCCCCCTCATGGTACCTCCTGCCCCCTGGATGCAGGAAGGCTGCCATTATCATCTTCCAGCAATGTGAGCTCAAACCCTCGTCTGACACGCAACGATGAAATATCACGCCACGAGTTGCGCCATTACGCAAAACACAAACAACCCACTCATCTTCAATTAAACAGAACACACACCAAACTGTGCATTTTCACACCCCGCTGGGAACATTTATTTTACATGCGCTCTCCTGTGCCGGGGGCCAAGGTGGCCTCCTCGTCCACCGACGCCCTCTTTTGGCCGCACTCCGACATTGCACCACAAGAGAGCGCAAGTGTTGGGCCATTTGATGAATGTATTTATTTATTTATTTATTTACGTGGCTCCGTGTGGTCATAGGTGGACTGCATGCACTAGGGTTACTTACTACTGCGTGTAATGGCGAACAGTAACAGGGCATGGATGGGAAGTGGTGTGACCGCCATGTCCCTGTTGTTACCGGGGGGACGTTCCTAGCCTGCAGTTGACAGCCTTTTTACAGGTGCCATGGTTTAGCCTTGTGCCATCCACTATGTAAATTAGAACACTTGGCTATGTTGCCCTAAACGTGCGCATGTCCGTGTGTGTATGCGTTGCATGGTTGTGTGTGTACGTGTGGTTGTGTTTCCAATTAAACACTGGGGGCTGGAGAGACTAAGGGAGGACCGCAGAGCACAAAACAAGGCCCCCCTCCCTGGTTCCAAAACCCGGAGAGGGAGGGAGGGAGGGGAGGGAGGAGAGGGAGCGAGGGGAAGCTGGGACCCCCCCATGCGCACACAACACACACACGGGGGCTTAATAGCCAGTCCACTGCACTGTGGACCCGGGGATCCGGTAGATGGACATGCAGTGGGGACCGCGATTGGGGTGCCCGTGGATTCAGTGAGCGCCACCACCACTCCCACGCAGCGCGCGGGCATTGGCGGATACCACACAGGTTGGGCCCGGACTAGGCCTGTAGGACTCAGCATGCCAACATTAACGCTGCGCGCTGTGTGTGTGTGTGTGTGTGTGTGTGTGTACACGATGTGTGTTTGGGTGCATCTGTTAGCGTTTGTCCGGTTGCGAGGAGTGTTTGCACGCTTGCACATCCCTGACTGTCCAAGATTAGACGGAGTCCCCGTTACAAAAAAAATGTGCATAGTTTTGGCGGGGATTCGGTTTAGACACAAACCACTCGTGTCTCGGGTAATCCCTGAGAAATTAAAAAGTTAACACGATTTGAAAAAAGTGCAGAAGGACAAAAAGGAACGATAGAGCATATTTCTGCAGTAATACATGCTTTCAGTTATTCCCTTAGTGTCTTCTAATTCAAACAGCATGGCTCGAGCAGAAACATCATGAATCAGCGTTGGTGTTAAAAGGTGTTCCAGGCAACAACATTTGAGAGTTGTAAAGCACAACAGATACTCACACAGCATTTCACTCACTCACTCCGTGCTGACAGATGTCTACGGCATGTCTAACAAATTGCACTCAAATTATAGCTCTCAAGTCTGACTTATCGCTCATTCAATGGTGAATGTTGTATCACACATACGTCATGACGACAAACACATGACAACATCACCGTCATATGATACATCGATACCTTTTTTCTGCAATCACTGGCTGGTTGTGATATTCCTAAAATATAACGGCAACATGCATTGGTTTCGTCGACGGGATGACAAAAAAAGATTCATGATGTCAAGAAACATTTATGGAAAGCAAAAAAAGTGATTTGAGTTACCATCCTTGTATAAGATGTCCCTGCTAAATAAAACAAATACACTTTAAACTTGAACTTTGTATATGACAAGAGCAAACTAGGAAAAGCTGAAAGAGAAAGAGGTCGGTGGGAAATGAGGAATCAGCAATTGATCAGCAATAATTGGTTTCTCTTGGTGTACGTGTGTGTGTGTGTGTGTGTGTGTGTGTGTGTGTGTGCAAGGCTGTACCTTGCTGACGTGATCGGAATCAAATGGAATAATTGGAGCTTCTTCAAAACCGTGACGGTGAATAGCAGCAGTGAAACGGTTTCGCAGCGTTGCAGTAAACACGGCACGGTCTGGGAGTTCCACGGCAAGCGTACAAAAACACCCATCGTGATCCGCTTTGAACAGCATCCACCAGGTGTGTGGGTGGGGTGGGGGTCGGCCAAACTGAATTAAGGTGGTGTGAACCGTTCCAACAATAGTTGGTGCTGTGCTCCACGCGTTTGGTTGCTTGTAAATGTTATGCCGTAATGTCGGAGGAATTTTTACACACTCACACTCTCTCTCCCTCTCTTTCTCTCTGGTTGCACTCGTCGGTGAGTGGGCCTTGGCGGCAGCGGTGCGAGTGAACGTGAATTTAAATGCAAATGACAAAGGGAACACCAAAGAGGAGACGCAGGGTGGGGGCGAGAGGGGGGTCATCTCCGAGTGACGGCGACTCACTTGGCAGCCGGCGGGAGCCCAGATCCACTCCCGCCTCATCGACTCCCAAGTGGAAGAGGACTCGTGATGCGGATGCAATTCGGCATTACGCAATCGATCGCTCGTGATCCAGTTACGGTACGACGGCACGCTGGCTTTCACGCTCGCCGCGATGGCGCACCTTCGTTTCCCGCCAAATCTTTCAACCTTGCACCTTGTGAGGCTACCAAGTTTTCCATCTCATCCGATGAGCCGATAACTCGTGCCTGGTTGCTGCTCTCTGGTTGCGCATCATGCTGCCTATCGGGCTCGGCCATCTCCAGCCGGCATTACCTCTCATCAGAGAGAGAGCGGAGGACGGCACCGGGGCCAGGAGTAGGGAGATGATGACTCCACCGGCGCGCTTCTGCCAAGGCCCCCCCCCCCCCACTGAGAGGTTCCACATATAATGCTGTTCTCTTTATCCGCCCGGCCCCCCCAAAACCCCTACGCTGTGGCCCAGCCAGAGCCCTCTGCTTCTAATGCACTCTGGTGAAGTTAATCAAGGAGTTATTTATCTGAGGTGCATGTGTGGTGTGCTGGTATGCTGGCATGCATGGGTGTGTGTGTGCGCGCGTGTGTGTGTGTGTGTGTGTGTGTTTGTTTGCGTGCGTGCATGCCACTGAATGTGATGTATGGAAGGCAAACACTTATTTAGAGATCATTACTGGGATAGAATGAACGTTTGTGTGTGTGCGTGCGTGTGTGTGTGTGTGTGTCCGTGCTCCCCTGCTAACTAAAACAAACAGTCTTCGGCGGCGGCTAGGGGTATAGCCTACATGCCATGCTGGAGCCAAGGTGAAATTCCTCCATGGAGAAAAGTCAGGCATTGGAAATGGCGGAGGATTAATCATCGCTCATTATGGGAGCTGGCAGACAGAAAACCCCAGAACGCTCTGGTCTAGCGTACTGTTTGTGTAAAGGCAGGGTGAAATGCTACATATTCGTGCCGCACGCAGTTCAACCCAACCCCCCCTTTCTTTTGCTTCCTCCATCCCCCCACCATCCTTTCCATCTGGGGTTCCATCTTTGACTTCACTGCCACATACGCCAGTATCTCCCCGGACAGAAACCACCTCCTGGGACGGTCTAGCCAGACATTAGGGGAGAGGAGTTGTGCCTGCTGTGGTCGAGGCAAGGGAAATAAGCAAGGTCGAGGCAAGGATTAATAGGACTTAGCATTGTTTAGCATATTGTATGTTCTTAGATGTTGGCACGTGTTGGCACGTGTGCTCTTATGCTCTTAAGAGCACACCCTTAAGAGCTATAATGCAGGCAACCTAGCAATTATCAAACTCGTTCTATTAGTCTCGCAATTATGAATGCTCAAAACCGGCTCTATGCTCATCTTTATGTACCACAGCAATATATTGCTGTCTCCTTCAACAAATGTACCCCTTGTAAGTCGCTTTGGATTAAAGCGTCTGCCAAATGGCCTAAATAGAAATGGAAATGAAAGGAAGCAAGGAAACAATGTGGCGTGAATGAGGCATACATGTTTATGTGCACGCCACACGTGCATGAGAGACACTGCGCCTGGCCTGGCTGGCCGAGAGAGGGAGGGGGGGAGAGGGGGAGAGAGAGAGAGAGAGAGAGAGAGAGAGAGAGAGAGAGAGAGAGAGAGAGAGAGAGAGACAGAGACAGAGACATTGCTGTTGGAAGCGTTTAACCCTAGAACACTAACGTCAGTTAGTTAAGAAAAGTTAGTTAAGAAAACAAACAGAGCGCAGGAGACATGGCGGTGGAGGGTCGAACTCCCGGTGGCCTGGTGTTTGTCCGCGTGATGGACGAGCGTTGGGGTTCCGAGAACGGCGACGCGGGGGCCTGGCCGACGCGTCTGATATCTCACAATACATCGTTGTAAAAGCAGAATTATGCCTCGCACATCGCAGCCTTAAGGGAGGGCAACAAAATAGTCTGATTGCAAAAAGGCCTCTTATTAAAACAGTGGGGCCATGGAGACTGGGCCGTCTGAACCGTGGTCGTGCCAAAAGTAGTTTGGACATTACTGGGGGAAAAAATAACAAAATTAAGGTTTTCTAAATATCCAAATTTGAAATGTCTGCTCACTGTATGTGTCTGTGTGTCCGTTTGTGTTTGTGTTTGTGTGTGTGTGTGTGTGTGTGTGTGTGTGTGTGTGTGTGTGTGTGTGTGTGTGTGTGTGTGTGTGTGGTCCCTGCTTCAATATGTTAGTATCCTCATCTAAAAGTTTACAAATCCACTCTTTAAAGTAATACACTTGTGACCAGGAGCACTAAGAGACACTATTAGAACGCCTCTTGCATTATAACCTAATAACTTAAAAACAGGATTACGGGTTAACGATAAATGCATCAGCAATTTCAGATCACAATGGGCTGTGGATTACTTCAGAGCATAAACATTCCTGACTAATATCACACATGAATGTCTCCGAGTGACGCCGTTCAAGATGTGAGCTGTGGTTCCGCAGATTTGAAATGGCACCTGGATTTGAGTTAAGTCCCGCCTGTCATGTGGTTATGCAACCAAATGTCTGGAGATAATTCAGCATGCGCTTCAGAAACCAGACGGACACCCCCATAAGGCTCGCCGTTGACTCATCTGTGAAAGACAGGATGATGACATTAGTTTTGATGCAGGTTGATCGACGGTGACGTGGATTGCAGTCAACGTGCGTGAGTCAAACTCCGGACTGGGGAAGGGGGAGAGCGGGAAATCATTTCCTGGTGGCTCAGTCATTCACCGAGACAAATCGCTCACCTCAATTCACTCTTTATTTACCTTCTCGAGGCGTCCTCATACATTTTCACTGTCTGACGGAACCTGACAGGAATCACAGTGTATAGGCTTGTTAAGTCTTGATCGAATAACATTTTCCATATGAGTGGACAGACACAACACTGCTTTTTCTGTAAACTGCTTGCTGTCTTAAGGGCTCAAGACAAAAAGAGGAGGGTGGGGGGATAGAGAACACACAACAAAGAACTCAAGAATATGATCCACCATATCCTCCTCAATGAGGACCGCTAGCACCACTCCAGACCCATATCTGGAAACACTTTTTCTAAAATAACGCAACAAAACAACAAAAACAAGCAGCATCCTTGGCTTTTTTTTCCATGTCTGGCATCGCCGCGGCGACCACAGTACCCCTGCCTGTCTGGTGGCAGAGAGAGAAAGAGCGAGAGCGAGTGCAGTGGAAGCCCATGCCTACAGACATCCAGCCAAGGCCAACCATATCTAAACCCCCACCACCACCCCCCCCCCCCGACCCCGGGGTTGTACAGCACAAACACGGCAAAGACGTGAGCCCCCACACCCCCAAGGCTCAACGTTGTGTCATACGAGAGCATTACACACACCGCAAGATAGGGCCAACACCGTGGCCGCTTCTCCACCACCACCACCACCACCACCACCGCACCGCCTCTGCTAGCACGACAGCAGCCCCCGCGGCCCCCGCCACCAACAGCACAGCGGATTGTGTGCATGGAAGGAGATGGTAGAGAGAGATGCTGCTCACTGCTGCAGCTACAGTCTCTGTTTTGGATTAGCACACTGCGATCGTGTGCCTGTGTGCGTGAGTAATTGTGTCTGGTCGCGGCGGCAGACGCTGGAGCGCGGCGAGAGGCAACACGAGATAGTGTGTGGGGGGGGGGGGGGGGGGGCCCAATGGGGGGGGCGACCGGGGCCCCATCGTTGCTCTTTGGCCACGTTTGAAAGGAGGTTGTTGGAAGAGCTAATCAGTGAGTCGCTGTTGTCCATTCCCTCACACTCGGGATGTTTAACCTCAGAGAGGCGAAGTGAAGCTCTCCAGACAGGAGGGGGGGTGTGTGAGGGAATCAGAAGCACGGAGTTGCTTCCTTCCTGCTGGAACGCGTGTGTTCTTACAACAGAAGAAACATGGTTTTTTTTTAAAGAGTTTACGGGAACAACTGAACAAAAATGAACAAATAAATAAACACAAAGCGGTATAATCGATGGAGGGAGAATGGAAATGAATAATTAGAAAGTGGTCAAGAAAAGACAAAGTGTGTGTGTGCGTGTTTTTGGTTAACTGAGATTGGAACCGTGGGATCAAAGAAACACGCAATGGCTGCAAGACTTTGGCGGGAGCAGTGAAAAACGACATTGTGATTACGGCACGTCGTGCCGTAATCACAAGACAAACTTAAACAGCAGGAAAAGAAACGTCTACACTTGACTCACTTTAATGACCAGTATCAGTGCAGCATTCCGAAAGACAAAGGGCACGGATGCCCGAGGTGTGGGAATTGCGGCGTAGTAGTAGCAGAAACAAGTTATCTCTCCTTGTGAAACTCAACTTGCCCATACATGCATGTCTGTGTGTGTGTGTGTGTGTGTGTGTGTGTGTGTGTGTGTGTGTCTGTGTGTGTGTGTGTGTGTGTGTGTGTGTGTGTGTGTGTGTGTGTGTGTGTGTGTGTGTGTGTGTGTGTGTGTGTGTGTGTGACAGACTTCTGTGATGGCACAGTGAGCCTTGTTAGGCCTCCAGCGAGGCAGAAGGACCGGCAGGGGCTGGCCTGGGCCCCAGGACGGGGGGGGGGGGGGGGCTTTAGACAAGCTAACAGAGGGCAGGAAATCAGGAAACGGGCAGAGAAGAGAGACAATGACACAGAGATTGACACGGATCAGTTAACCCCATCGGCCAGCTAGTCCCGAGCACCCCCCTGCTTTAGATCACACCTCCCATAACTTCCTGTTACACACACGCATCAACAACCTGAAACATGCACACACATGCACTCTCTCTCTCTCACTCTCTCGTCGTCACGCATTTCGTCAGCTGTGTCAACCTATCCCCCCCCCCCCCCCCCGCCACGCCCTCAAATGCAAACACTTGTTTTGCTTAAGATCAACAGTCGGTTTTTACTCCATATCTCTCTCTCTTTGTGTCTTCTCCCCCGCAGGTCGTTGATGCAGTCAACCACCCCCCCCCCCCCCCCGTCTGTGACTCGACGTGCGACTCACACAGTAAAAGGAGGTGACATCATCGACTGACTGACTGGCTGGCTGGCTGGCAAATAGCCCAGAGAAAATCAGGCTTCACCTGGACGTCTCGGGCCGCCCTGTACTCTGACCTCACCTGGTTAATCTGTCAGAGTAAAAGGGACCTTTGGCCACACCTGGTGAGAGAGAACAGTGAATCCGGCCGAGTCTTCGAGGACGCCACGACAGCCACGTCAAGTCGGATACGGAGCGGCTTCATCTGAAACAATTGAGTGTGGATAAGAGTGAAAAATAATTTATTTTTGTTTTGTGCCCTTTGGAATTATTCTCCGGTTCCGTCGTTCACGGAAGAGACCGTTTCCACGGGACTCCATTTTAGTGTCAGGACTGCAGCACTATGATCTTTCCTCGTTGTTGAACAAGCCTAATCATGTCACAAAAGATCCCATCGGGTGTGCAAGCAGCAGCCACAGTGTAGCTTCCTGGGCTGCATGTTTGTGTGGACGTCGAGCAGCCTGGGCCACAAGAAAGGTAAGCACCTACTGACCACTCCTCTCTATGGTCACCTATGCTAAGGACAAGAATTCAGAGAGTCGTAAACACTTTAGTCCTTTCAAATAGAGCAGGGGCTTTTTTTGTGGACGGTTGGTGGGATCCTAGCAGGCCTTCTCCTCGCAGTATTGGGGAGGCTATTGAAAAAAACCATTTAAAAGTTTCTTGGCAAAAACAGCCTTATTGGACTTTCATTTAAAATTCTGACAGGTTTTTATTTTTTCCCTAAATATGATCCTCGTGGCTTAATTTCTAGTGTTCCTCCTCGGCCAAACTGACATGTATGGAAAGGAATGCTGTTGTGTCCACACTCACGGATCTCCCGCTGCTACTAAAGTACTGATAAAACCTTTACGGGCCAACAAAACATGTTTGCTGTAGTGCCTTACAAATTTACGGAGTGAGTGTTTCAAGTCACGAACACAGATCTTAATGTGGGCAAAGCTGTTGGGGAGACTGTAAAAATTACAGAGAGCGTGCATGTCGTCCAATCCACATGCCAGCGTTGATAAAGTGAGTTCTGGGTTACTTAATAAAATTATTACAGCTCACGAAATGCAAAGAATTACTGGAATCACATTATGTGGCAAAGGTCATTTTGAAAAATTATTACTTTTAAACGATAGGCATGCGTGTCCTCTGCACTTCTGCACAAGATTCATTGGCTTACTTTCATTGTTGATATTAAACCCCTAAAAAAGGATATTTGATTTTTCATTGAAAAATAATATTACTGCTTGGTGAAGGACTGTTTGTGAAATCAGAAGGCTGTTTTCCACATTGAATTCATTTAGGTCCTTACCGCAACTCTCACACTACAGAATAAAACTTTCTTGGCAGAAATACATTTCATCATTAAAGTCACATGGTCTCAAATGTGAAATATTCGAAACGGAATCAATACAAATATGAAATCGATGCCAACTACTACAGTCTTTACCGGAAATCAAAAGAAGTTCAAAAGAAATCAGTTGAAGTCTGCGTGTAACAGACCACGCCTGCTGCATTTACTGGAAATAGAAAGTTTGAAAAAGAAACATTTGGAACGGTATGACCCGTGTTAGAACACGTGTTAGAACACTCCCTCCGAGAAAAATATTGTTGTATTACATTTTAAGTGGAGCAGGTGCATTATCTGCACAGCTATTAGCATTTCGGTTATATAATCCAAAAACACAATCCAACTGGTGATTTTTGATGCACTGCTAATTAAAATCATATATCTCTCTAATGTGAACCATTTTCTCTTTCTCTTCTTTTAGTCACAGATGAGATGCTGTTTTTTCGGATTTACCTCATTGTGAGAGGCACCCACTGATCAACAAGACAACATTGGACAAGGAAATAAATACAAACTAAATAAATATAAGTCCAAGCCTGTCAAGATGCCACTCAGGACCACTTTTCGGAAGCAGACTTCGGGGCGATGGAGAATGAGTTACAAGCAGAGGGATGTACTGTCTGTCAACATGATCAGCCTACCGTTGGCTGATTTCCGGCACGTCACCCACATTGGCAACAACGCCCACACGGACAGCTTTGGGGATCTTTCCTTCTTAAAAATGGGCCACAGCCTTCTCTTAAAGAGCTCTCAAAGCGAGCAGAATCTCTTCCTGGCCTGCTCGCCACCGCCCAAGCCCCCGCGTCTCAACCTGGACGAGGTGGAGGAGCCAGAGAGCCAAGTGTGGGAAGTGAGTCGCCAGGCCTCGCAGAAGAGGAAGAAGTGCAGCTCTCTACCCCTGTTGGACACAGAGGAACTGGAGGAGGAGCTGGACGGGATGATGGCGTACCAAAACCAGGCCTCCAACCTGAGGCACAGTCCTAGCCGAGGCAGCCTGAGCTCAGAGAGGGACGGGGACTCCTCGGTGACCTGTTCCGAGGATGTGGCCGGTCAGCAGAAGGAGGAGGAGAGCGGCCTCTCCTTCAGCCTGGATCTTGGTCCTTCCATCCTGGATGATGTTCTCCGGGTGATGGAGAATCTGCACCACTAGCGGAGAGGACTATCGTGTATTTTTCTTAACAGTGTGATTCAATGTTGCTGTACAAACTGAATATAGCTAGCTAATATTTTTGGAAAATATATCGTCACATTCTGTTAATCAAATGTTTTTTGTTGTCGTTAGAAAGTAAAAGGAATTATATACAAAAAGTAGATTTCCACAATGAAGACACAGAACAAAGTAGTTGTTCTGCCTTCCCAGATGAGGCAATTTTGGTTACCCTGGATGAACAACATGTTTAACAACATGTTTAACGCCTGCAGCTTAGCATATGCACAGCAAGAGAGTGCAAAATAGAGGATTAAACCCAATGCCAGAAATGGGGCATAAGAATGCACATTTCATATCGTAAAACAGATCGTGTTCACTGGTTGTTGCGATATGACGAAGAAGCAATCGCAAAAAGCACATCAGGTGTTGGGTTCTCCCCAGGGAGGGCCAGTTCCCAAGCAGCAACGAGGAGTCTAAACAACACAGACCGTCTTCTGCTTATTCGTTGTAATTCGTCTGTGATCCTTGGTGTTAAATACAAACCAATCACCCATGGCGACGTAAGCTCCAGCAAATAACACAAAGTTAATGTTCTTCTACCATAACCCCCTCCACTTCTCCTAGCGGGAAGAGGCTGTTAATAAGTGAGCTCCTTAAGTCACACACAACCTAAGCCGCTTATCACCTCCAGCACCTTGGCGGAGTGCTGGGATGATGATGATGATGACGGTTTGGGACTTGAGGCGGTAATTTCTAGGAACCGTAAAAAACATAAAAAAGCGTGCAGATGGAATGCAATGCAATGCAAGCCCCCCCCCCCCCCCCCCCCCCTCCGGGTGATGTCTCTCCCTCTCTTGGCCGTCATTGCCATTCCATTGTGTGCCTCCGGGGGAATTTTTCCTCCGCACGCATCTCAGAGGCCCCACTCCAAGGTAGACCGAGGTACCCCCCCAACCCCCACCCACCCACCCACCCGAAGCCTCCAAACCCAACAACACAGTGAAAACAAACACGGAGCTCTGCTTCCAATAAAAAGGCAGCTGGTGGTGGTGGTGGTGGTGGTGGTGGCAGGTCGGCCTCCGCAACCCAAACCAGGCCGCGGGCCCGAGACCTTAGGCAAAAGAAAAATACCCCCCCCCCCCCCCCCCCCACACACACCCCCAAAAAAAGAGCCTGTTTTCTTAGCTGTAAATCGGTGTCCTCTGCTCTTGTGAGTGGCACGAGAGAGGGAAAGTGGTCAGGCGTAATGCGATACTTCCACATGTGCAGGGGGCCGCAGTGGGTGGGGGTGGGGGGACCAGAGAGACATCCATTACTCCGTGCAGGACCTCTGATGAGGGTTTGAACACTACCTGCTGAACAAACACGGGCGCTTTCACACAACCAAAATAAATGCACGATATTCACACACACGCATATGTGAATAGAAGGCCGAGGCATTCAGAGGCAGCTCTGCTTCATCGCAGAGAGAATCCCGATTTAATTTGCCATTTCGGGCCATGCAATCAGGTGGTGCAAGGGTCGGCCAGAGGGTCCTCAGGCCTTGTGCCCAAGGAGACAGCTGTCAGGACAGCCACATGCCTTGTTAGCTCTCCCTTGGGGTGTTGTCGGGAAAAAAACCCACCAGCCGTGGTGCCTTGCCTCTGATGGATGTCAAGAAGTGACAGCTTTAGATTTGATGCCAAAACCCAAATGCCAAATGGACACACTTTTGTTCGTGGTTATTTTTGTACTTCATCTCTCTTGCTCTGTGAACTGACTTTTAGCTGAATCTGCTCAGTGTACTGTTTTTTTTTTTGCACGATAACACATTGTGAAACATTCCTGAATTCAAATCTGTACCACTTTTATATATTTTTGGGAATAAAGAGAGCAATCTTTCAAATTCCAAGATTTGTGGTTTGGGGAGCGAAGCTGCTCAGACCAATATTTCAGAGCTCTTGTCTCCTGTTGTTTACATACACACTGTGCTACACTGACATTTGCTTGGACTTCTAACATTAAGTTGGCACTATGACGGCAAAAAACAGCATGTACTGTGATTGATGGCTAAAACACAAGCCCGGGACTTCTAGGGTTGTGGCTAGCTTGCCCTAGAGTACACCCAGATCACAAAGAGGTGAAGCTTAATGACAAACTAGGGTGTGGCTGCACTGTGTGTGCCTTCTCCAATTTACCACTCCTACTAATAAGGCGTTCAAAGAGAACCTTTTGGTCAATGTTTGCCAGACTTGTTCTGGATGAATGCGTGCAAACACGACAGTTATTCAAATTGGGTCAAATGTGCACACATGTCTGCGCATGTGTGTCTGTTACAAAAGGCTTGTCTCGAAAAGTTGTACGAAATTATACTATGAATTGTTGTTCTTCAACAAATGAATAACAATCTTATAAATGCAAAATGTATGTCATGTTTACTTAATTATCAGATGTCATTAAATTATGAATGTAACGATACATTTGATTGTATTCATGTTGTGGACGTATTCCATTAATGCCATTATTTATTAGCAAATGTATATATTATTATTATTATTTCTTTTTATATGTTGCTTGGTGGTAAACCTATCATGGCCGGCCTATTATGTCTTAAACCTATGGTTAGTTCTGGTTTAGTTGGTTTTCACAAAGCAAAATCAGATTAGTTATAGATTTGTGTTTGGAACTAAACGAGCCATGAGAGGAGGGTGATTTCAGGCAGATTTGCGTGCATCTTTGGGTCTGTGGCCACAACAGACACCACATCCTTCATACGGGAGACAACTTCGATGAGTGATGAAGAATACGAATGAAGTGATGAAGAATAAGGGCACTATTGAAGACAAATAACGTTGTTGCAGGAACGGCTGTCCAAGTATTTTAGACCGTGGAGCGTATCACAGTTTAAAATCGCATCTGGTCCCTATTTTTGCCCCAAACAACATGCCATAATTCATAACCTTATCCTCCTGTGAATGCATCTGGCAGCACATGTTAATGCTGAAGTATGCAGCGCAGCCTTACAGTATTCACACAAGGTCTTTTTAATGAATCTGATAATATCTATAATGTCAGGGCATATAATTTAACTCGGAGTATGCCCCATTTTTTAAATGTGTTTAGGATGCCAAGCCAAAATAACACTGGCCTTCCTTTCACACGATATGCGTGATAAAAACCGGGGGAATATCATAAGGCCTTGAGAAGGACCGCAAAAAATGTTTTTTCCCACACCATAACCACAACATGCATTCTAGCATTCTCCATGTTCTATAAAGGAAATCAAAATGTTTTTCAGGGATATTCAGCGCCACGACGACAGCATTGTAGTTCACTGTACAGCCCATTGTCCTTTTAGTCGTCTTTGCCTCCAAAAGTAAGACATTGGCTTCCAAAACCCGCGTTGACCGGTCCCTCACACTGTCCCGTCTTGCCGCTCAGTGTTTTAACAGGCCCTCTCTCAGACCCTCAACCAGGTCCAAGAGACAACGTGCGGTGGGCCTCGCAACTCTTAAGCCAGCACCTTGCACAGGTCCCCCAGGCAGGCAGGGGCTGCTAGGCCAGGTCCCCTCGTACAGATTCCCTCCATAATAATCCAGCATTTTGTAGTATCTGGTCCAGCGTGAGGAGACGTGCCCACGTGAGCTCCCCGTTTTTATTTTAGGACTCCTGAGCTGATCCACATGCCGGGGGTGTGGGGGGGGGGGGGGAACCATTCCAGCGGAGCTGATCCATCCATCTGGTTTGTGTCGTGACACGGATGTGATGACTCTGCCTCTGGATGGAAGGAGCAGGCCTGCCAGTGCCAGACTTAGAACAGTAGTTTACAATGGCCGCCGCCGCTCCGTGAACCCCGCAGTTGCCCGCACGGCAGTGATTCATGACGGTATCACACCGGTTTTTTTTGGACAGGGTTTCAATCCCGACGGTTTGACCCGTCTGCATCCATCTATATGTCTATTTTTATGCATAAAAACTAAAAAGAATGATGCAATCTCTGTATAGACTGCTTTTCGATGCAATATCGGTGTTAAATCATGTATGCGAGCTTGACACACGCAAGCACTATGAGCATGAACCTGGATGCGTTCATAACACATGCACATAATAATGCACGCACATCAAATACATTTTTGTGGCGACCCGAACAAACCTGACAAACATGTCTGCCTAAACCATGGCACACACTCAATAGTTCAACTTCCCCCAGTGTGTCGTTGGAACAATGGATGAGGACACTGGGAACAGACCCCAGACTGGACTAGGGAGTCGTCTCGTGGAGCTACAGCCTTGCACGCACCTCCAGACCCTGCAGGGGGGCCGGCGCATTCATCGAAGAACTAAATATCTAGAAAGGGTAAAATTGCTACAAATCATATCCGTGTGCCCCGGGAGGAAGCTTAACAAAACCCAAACTGGGCAGAGGTCCCCGGTGTTAAACAAGGGGGGGGGTCCATGTCTGTTCTTGAGTGCTGCGGTGAGCATCTCCTGAGCCTTAGTGTTGTGAGTGATGTACTGGAGGTAGTGCTGGAGCAGGGGGGCAGGGTGGGGGGGTCCTCACGCAGCTGCAGCAGGTTCCACCTCAACACTGGTCCAACACCCCATTATGGAACCCTGCGGAGATGGGGTTGAGCTCGTGTGTGTGTGTGTGTGTGTGTGTGTGTGTGTGTGTGTATGTTTGTGTGTGCACACTCCCTTTGGTGAGACTCTGGCCCCTCTCAGCGCTGGGGCTGGATGGATGGATGAGGATACGGAGGCAGGGTCCTCTCCCTCAGCGCCCGCTATGTGATTGCAGCTGGCTGGGTCGGGGGGGGGGGGGGGCTATGGGGTGGGCCGGAGAATAGATGAGGTTGTGTTGCTTTAAATTCCAGACGTTTCCAGGATGAGATCTCCTGTCCCTCCAGATTTGTCATTCCCTGACTGTCCTTCCTGGTCCCCACTGACCTGGGACCAGGTGTAGATTATTTGTATTACTACTACTACTAATATCCACACTGGATCTGGTATATGTCATGCAGGGGCCTCGTGAGCGGGTGCATTCTTGTCGTTGGCTAATGTGAAAATTGCCAAAATCATGTTTTCCTTCAAGGGGCCCGGGCGTGCAAGAAAACACAGCCCAAAACTGATATGAAGCAATCAGCATCAGATATCTGCAAGGCAAACTAGGTTACTATAATAACATTAAAACAGATTAGTGGGACAAGTCCCAGTGTGCAACCTGTGAGGCCTGCAAGCTGGCCCTGACAAAAGGGGGGACTCCGGGCAGCACTGAATGGGGGGGGGGGGGTGTCCGGGTTTTGGGGCGGGGGGGGGAGTGAAACCCAGTTCACCACCCCCACTTAGATAAGTGGGGGTGGGGGAGAGGGGTGCACTTGTACAGACCTCCTAGCGTCCTAGGACGCTAGCGAGAAAGAAATGACTCGCTCCTCGCGAGAAAAAAATGACATCATGCTAACTTCAGTCGAACCGCAAGTTTGTATATTCTAGAAGAATATGGCTGAAATGAAAGTTTTTCCCCATCCGTGGACAAGAAATTGTGGACATGTATGTGGTGCCGGCATGTACTGTATACATAATACAAGGCATGAAACATAAATAAGAGATCCAGATGCCAGCGAGCCTACTGATATTTCCCAAATTGCAGCAGGCAGCAAATCCTCAGCCTTCCCTTTCCCAGACAAGTTTTTCTGATGCGTGCAGTTTTACACTCAACATTCAGACCACGTTGACTACTGCATGCGTGTCACGCACAGTCAACGGTGTGGCGGCGCAATCAAGAACAGACGCGCCGCAAAAACAGAAACATGCAATCACTGGGGGATAATTGTTTAGAAAAACTGTTTGTCAATATCACACGTGTGCACAGTCACGGAGGAGGACGAGGGGATTCGGCGGACAGCCTCTCGTGCCAGGCTATCATTAAAGCGCACCGCTGGGGTTTTGCCGAGGGAGCAGCGGCATGGCTGGGGTCTCGTAGGTCAGGCCTGTTAATGAGTTGTGGGCCGGTGGGCCTCTGGCCAGCACGCGGGGGCCCCGAGTCTAGGTTACTCCAAGGCAAACAAACTGAGGCCCATTTAACCACACACATTGTTCTGGGTCAGACAAGAGGACGAAGAAGAAAAAAAAAACATAAAGAGAAATGACTGGGGCAATATTTGCGCCGCCGATACAGAAATCAAACCTCGGGAGGTTCGCACGCCTCGTTTTGCGGGATACTTGTTTGGGAAATGGTATTTGCGTTGGAGGTGCGTTACATGGGGGAGATTGTGTAACGCAGAAGGCTGATAAGTCTGCCTTATGGGAAGAAATCACAAGCATGCATGCTCTATGGCAGAGCTAAATGCACAGCTCTGGCTCTGGAGGACCTGGCGGTGGCTTCTCACCTGCGGCGATGTGAGGTGGTCAGGTAGAGAGGCCGGGGTGATGTACTCTGGCTGTCCTTCAAGCCACGAGATCTTCAAGGGGTTTTCGTTCAGGCCTCTCTCGTTCTTCAACGCCAGTTCCTGCATGAAAATAAAAATAATATAATTATATACAACCACAAATAAAATTACCCCAAATAAAATAAAAATGACATTTTTCCATGTGGTCGTTTGAAACTATTGTTGTCTTCCACCGACCATGTATTGGTTACATAAAGCATGTAAAAATAATAAAAATGCTAGAATGGGGTGTTGAACTCATACTGCCCCCCCACCAGCACATCTCTGGTACCCCGATTTGTGCCGCTGCAGACCACAGGCCCTGGTTTGGGGATGTGCTTGGAATGGCAGACGTGTTTTCTACAAGGGAACCACATGACGTGGTGGTGGCAACCACAACCTAAACAGCAAAACAATCACAACAATGGGGCCCCCGAGAAGCCAGACGCTCAGGATCAATACGCCGGCTGGAGTCCTTCCTGCCGGCCTTCCTTCTGCTGGTTCCTATCAGAGCGTGGGGAGGAGACTACATCCCTTCAGGAGAGGATCCACCACTGTTGGTCTCACTTTGGTTTGGTAGACTGTCCTCGGGGGCTCGACGTCTACCCTTCAAGGAATAATCAAACTCAAGGGGATCGTCTTCGACGTCAGCGCCGGCACGGAGTAAACAAATGTGGGTCTATGCAAATGGGTCTGCGTTCGGAAAAGATTTTCATGATGGGGTAAACAGAACGCCGGGGGATGACTGAAGGGGGAAGAGTTAGGTACTTACAGCTGCTCGGACAGTTGCAAATTCAACCACAGCACTTCCTTTCTTCTTACTTGACACGAGCACATTCAAAACATCCCCGTACTGAAGGTAAAGGAGGGAGGGAGGGACAGAACATTACCAATTACCAATTCACATTTTAGCACGAACCTGGACTTGGTAAAATGCAACACAAATGTAGGCCGTCAAAGTAAAGCAATGTTGAATACAAGCACGATACCACAATTAAATACAAAAAGACAGGGTACAATGCTTCAGGTAAACAATACTAACACGCTAATGAGATACAATGTCTGCAATATGCGGCAAATAAAAATCGCAAATTGCAGTGGAAGTAACACGTACAAGATGAAGACTGCGGGAAAGTCTGAAAAAGAGACGGGGTCAGGGAGGTCGGCGTAGTTAGCGTTGGACGTCATCACGTCAGTCACATTGGTCACCGTTGTCGAGGAAACCATTAATAAAGCACAAGAGGTGCCAGAGCTCAGCAAAGGCCAGTGACCTCTGAGTCTGAGGGAGGCATATAGTGTAGGGGAGTGAGAGGGCATGGAGGCCAAAACATGTGGTGGTGGTGGTGCTGTGCATGCTCCAGATAACAAACTCTGCCAACCTGCGGTGTAACTTTTACATTATTGGTCAAAGTATGCACAGTTAAAACTATGCAGAAACTGTTAAGATCACTGTTTTTGTTGTAAGGTCGCCATTTCCTTTTCTGTGCATGCATGTCTTCTTCTTCTACTTGATTTTTATGGTGGTTGGCAAAACACATGATGCGTTAGCGCCACCCACTGGAATAGAGTGAGGCTTGGGAAACGCGCAGCCGTGGCGACGTGGACCCTCCACTGTAGTATGAATGGATTCGCCTGCTCGCGACCGCAGGCAGTAAGTATTTAAGGAGCCTTTAGTGGGTTCAAAACGTGTTCTCACTCATAAGTCATAAGTGAAGCCAAGAGTCTCGGCGCCTACACTGTCTTTTCTTGGGTCTCTGTAGTCGTGGGGCCCCTAATGTCACCTGAAATACGGACACAATGTAGTTAAGCTGTCTTCTTGGCCCCTAGTATTGTTTTGAAAGCAATGAGAAGAGAAGGGGCGGCCTTGGAGAGCCACTTTTCTAGGAAATCAAGCACTGTGGGACAGGTCAAGAATGCTAATGGGAGCTGAGGACACCAAGAGTGGGCCAACACTGACAAAAGGGAGAGTCTCTAAAGGGACGCAGTTTCATATAATTTAAATACCCCGTCTTCTCTTCCCCTGGGAGGAAGCGGCGAGAGGCCAAAGTATATAAATGCACAAATGTGGACACACATCTACACACATTTCCCACGCCACATGGCGACTACTCCCCACTGCCTCCATGACGCCATTACCCGGAACTTGCGAAACAGCGTGTGTGCGGTTGATGGCTGATTTAGGCAGCCTCACCCCACAAGCCCCACTGTCTAATCAGCCTGACGGACGGGAACAGGTGAGGCTGCTTAAATCAGCCGCCAACCGCACACACACACACACTCCACTTAATTTCACACACCATTTATTTAAGTTGTGTTACGCAACATCACAATTTGTATCTCCTGATATCAGTCACTGCTCTTACTGGGGGTGGGGAGTTCTGACTGTCGTTTTGGACGTGTGGGATTTAATAGGAATCCGGTGTGACTACAAGGACGCACTAAAGTTCTGTTTCCGTTTGCGCTCTCTGCGCTCGAGCTCTGGTGTGTTTCGGGTCTGTATACAGTATATATATAAACTGCCCTTCTTTGACAGGGTGGTGGGGGGGAGCGTGCAAAAGAGAAATTCAAGTGTTGTTGTTTTCCCTGGACACTTGCTGGCCACACAGCACCAGAGAAGAATCCCCCCCGCTGTGGAAGACGGTGGGGGTGTGTGTGTGTGTGTGGGGGGGGGGGGGGGTAGGTGGTTGTAAGGTTGCATGTGAAGAGCCCATTTCCCAGGCAGCTCCCCTGGCACCGCTAAACCTGCCCGGTAACACGGGGCACTTACAAATGGCGTGCATGGCTTTAAAAGGGCACTGCAACACTGCCCTTGAGCACTTTCACTGCAACAAAACTTAATGGGCCTCGTTTAAGGGGAGGAAGGGGGGTTGGGGGGGAGGATAAAAACCCATCGAGATCACTGATGTCATGCAGGCGAGCGTGGACGACGAAACTCCCGTAGGTAAGAGTTTGTTCCTCCTCAGCGCCTGCCGATAGCCAAGCTGGACAGCTGGAACGCAGAGACGCACACGGCGAGAAAATATGATGGATCCTCACCTTGTGCAGCAGTCTGGAGAGATCATCCTGAGAGTATCCTCCGTTGGCGTCGTCCTCTTTTCTGCACTTCCACTTCAACTGAGGATAAGGGGAATCATTGTAAGCATCGTTCCCACGGCCGATCAACACTAAACTTGGACATTTAACACGCAAATAACCAACAAAGTGATTTGACCCTTCTAATGAAGAGCACATCATCAGCGTTGTGAACAGCATTTCAGCGATTGATGTATGCTTTGTTTAGGCTGTTTCTCTTCACCGCCGATCAATAAATAAACATGTCAATGACCGCTTTTCCTAAATGGTTGTAAATGTGGAAATCCTTCCCCAGTATGAAACTGTGTACATGGGGTTCTTGCACTCCTAGATTTAGACATTTCAGACATTTTTCTAAATGTTTTCTTTCCACAGTGCAAAGTAACAGGGTTGAGCCCTTATCACATTAACTGTCAGCGGCAGCATTGTAAATGGCCGGGGCCAAGAACTCTTTTGGCTGCAGCATTCTGCTTCGTGTCAAAGAAACAGGATTTCTGGGAACTGCCCTGTCAACATGGACTATTTTACCACCAGTTTGGCAAAACATTCACCGCTCTTTTGCCTCCAAGAGCCTCCTCTGTTGCCCAGCGATAACCATACTGCCCATCACTCTTCCGACAGGGTGTTGAAGTGTTTCTGTCAGGTCCAGTTTTAAATTCTACACCATCGTCACCTTGCTGAAGACGAAGTCCTCTCACCACTCGTCAAGACTGTGTAGGAGGTGCCAGGGACAGCTGGCCTTTGCACATTTTTAAGTACGTACAGGGCTGAAGAACACAATAAAATAGGATTCCCAGGATGAGGTATTGGTGCATAAAAGACCCCATATGAAAATTACTGAGGTCTGATTGTTCCACTTGACTTGAATCTCCTTATTTCTGTGATGTCAAAACTGAACCCGTCAAGTAGACTGCAAATTGAGTCTAAAATGGACACAAATTATGGGAGTTCACGACAGAACTCCATGGCTATTCAATCTGAGCAGCAGATTACATATCCAAACAGATTAGCTAACATTCCCCTGTGTTAATATTCGGTACTGGGTGCTTTCCAGGAAGTAATATAGTAAGCCCTCTCTTCGCGTAGTTACGAGGCCCTTGACGACGGCAGGCCTACACCGGAGGAATGGGTGTGAGAGCTGCATCCTCGCTCTGCGGTGAGACAACGTATGTGGTCTCCAAAATAATAGAATGATTAAATACCCAACACTACACAGCAAAATCCCCTCTTTTACAAGATACCTCAGAGAAGCGCTTATTTTCACTCAGGCGTGAGATGCACCTCCTTTGCCTGCTAAACAACAACGTGTAACAATGTGTATGCGTGCTTGCGTGCAGACACACATCTTTACTGTTCCCGATGTCTGCTAGTCTGAGGAAGATGAGGTCAGGGTAGAGACCTCATCCTATCCCTGGACTTTAAAGCTCATTGTCGAAAACACTCACTTTCAATTTGGGGGTCACTTTACTCTTGGAACATCTCCCCAGCCCCGAGTCTGAGAGGAAAAACACACACACACACACACACACACACACACACACACACACACACACACACACACACACACACACACACACACACACACACACACACACACACACACACACACACACACACACACACACACACACACACACACACAAAGAGTGAAGGGGGGAGGAAGGGAGGTTTTGGTGCGGAGGGGAAGGGATGTGGGGGGGTTGGACAGGAGAAAGACAAAGAGAGATTTGTTCAGGCAACAAATGCAGCACTTGAGACATGTGGTGGGAGATGGATTGTTTTGTCACAGCAGTTCTCGCTGGGGATTCTGCCCCTTGTATCATTGGAAACACACTCAGACAACCGTGCTAAACTGGAAACGCATTGGTAGAGGGTTCTGCCCCCTCAAACTGCTCCAGCGCATTACACCCGTGCACACGCTGAGAAGAAGTGGCTTCCGGAAGGTGGGCCGGAGAGGAGGAGAGAGGGGACTGACTAGAACGGAATGGGCCTGAAAACACTTTGACTTTCCGTGCGTTTATCTGCAATTCTGAAAATGCTGGGATGCAAACCTGTGTACTCCCTGCTAGGGCGGAAGGATATGGTAAAAGAAAAACGGATATTGTGATTGCTATGATTCATTTTTTTCATGGGAATAATTTTTGCATCACAATTTTCAGTTTCACTGAAAAATAAATCATGATGTGACATTTGTTGGGGTCTGTACCAAACATGTTTCCTTACATCTGGAGGAAACTAGTAGGCCCAGGCATCTCTGCAGTACTACAGTACTTAATTTATAATAATTGTACATTTAGTACATTTACACATTTAACCCTGATCCAAAAATTGCAGCTGCTACAATAGGCTGATTTGCCTATTGTACTTGGTCATCATGCGACTTTGATTAGATTTTGATTAATTGTTCAGACCTAATCCCTGCTACACCAAATACCTTTGCGGGGTTGGAAATGTAAATAGAACCAAAAGCGAGGCAATAGGCATCTCTACGGGCGACCCGCTACTGCACACTCCTGTGGTGTGGAGCGGCGATCACCAGACAAGACTCAAGCAGATAGCGCTGGACCCAATTAAAACAGACTTAGCTGGACTGGTCAATTGCCAGTGGGACCGCTAATCCCCAGAGTGGGTTGTTAGTTGTAATGCACCCTACTTGTTGTGTGTGTGTAGCCGGCGGCGCCATGCTGTTGTTGTTGCTCTTCCCTCTCCCTCTGGATCTGTTCTCGGATCAGCTGCTGTTCCTCCTGGAGCTGCCGGGAGCCTTCCTCTCTCAAACGGGCAATCTGATCATGGGACACAACACAAACACCACAATACATCTCACACCTTTATTATGGTCTCAAAACCTACAACATTCTGCATTCTGGGAAAGCGCCATGCGGACAAGTGGACTCTCGGGGTGGGATTAGCTCAGGAGGTAAGAGCGGTTGACTGGCAGCAGGAAGGTTGCGGATTCGATCCCCGGGCTCCGCCTAGCTAAGTGTCGAGGTGTCCCTGAGCAAGACACCACCTGCTCCTGACGTGTTGGTTGTTACCTTGCATGGTTGACACAGCTGTCTGTGTATGAATGGGTGAATGTGAGGCAATACTGTAAATCACTTTGAATAAAAGCGCAATATAAATGCAATCCATTTACCATTTAGAATTTTTTGAGGCCTATAGTCCACCCCTCCAACTCAAAACTGCTTATATGTTTCGTTGGGCAGTGTTTACGCAACAGCTACGCATTAGGATGTTGCTGGGTTTGCGTGGTGGAGGTGGTGATGGTGGTGCTCGACGTGTCCCTTGGCAACAACACCTCATTAAAACGGCATAAAGCAGCACAGTGCCACCTACTGGTAACCCCCATCATTCCTCAGTGATTCCTTAATGCACATGGCCCCATAATTAAAGGCAATAAACCAGCGCTGCCAGAACTCACCTCTGGGTGCACGCAATGCTGCATTTTTTTTTTTGTTGGACTATCGTTGGCTCAGCAAAGCACATCAAGTCACGCAATATCACCTAATGGGTTTACTGGTCATTATGACAGGGCAGATATATAAAGAAATAAAGAAATAAATAAACTTCGGGATGGGGCTCCTAGACCTTTGTTCTGGGCCCAAGTCGGCGCCGTGTTTCAGAACGGCACGTTTGACAAATAGCGTAAAAGGCGCACCTGGGTGTGCTTTGTTATATGTCGGAATGCGTGCGGGGCTGCCTTGCTCGAGAGCACATGTCCCGTATTACGCAGACGTGCTCCGTCTTGTCGGGAACGGGGGGGCGGTAACGACGTCTCCTTGCGGGATCCCGATAGGACCACGTCACCTCACCTCCTCTTCCAGAGACCTCGTGTTCCTCGTCTCCTCCTGGTTCTGCTCTTCGGCTCGACGCTCCCTGGCCTCCAAGTCTGTCGTAGACACACACACGTGCACACACACACACACACACACACGTGCACACACACACACGTGCACACACACACACACACACACACACACACACACACGGACACACACACACACATAAAACATATTGTTGCAGTGATTTTCCAGACCGCATTACGTTTGCCGTGTACCGATGTCTGTTCTATCATGCAGCGTAAGTGCAAAAATACTGGGCTGATATACTGCAACTGTAACCGTTTTTTACATTTATTATCTGTTTACATATGTTGCTCTGTCGTTACATGATTTTATTTCTAGAAGATATATTAAAAAGCATGTGTTGGACGATCACACACACAACACACAACTCACCAAACTTGATTTTCTTCCTCTTGTCATCAAGTTTTCTGTTGCGCTCCTCCGCTTGCTTCTTGGCGGCGCAGATCTTGTCATAGGCAGCCTAGAGACCCAACGGGACCCCCCCGCAGGGATGAACATACGTTCAAACTCTCAGTAGCATATATGTAACGACGCGATTGGCTGTTGAACTCACCCTGGCTGCAGCGTCTGTCAGCACCTCGAGTGCCTGAGAGAGCTGGTGAAAGAGGTCCGCTAAAAAGAAAAAGATCAATTCATCAATCAATCAATCAATCAATGACGGTCCCCTTGCATGTTTATTGTTTATGGAAGAGAGCTCGGGGCCATACAGGATTTTTACAGCATGGAGAGGAGTACGTTTCTTCAGCGAGGTGCAGGAATGATGTCATGGCAGCTATAAGGCACACAAAACACCATGTGCTTGACAACATGACAGGCTGCCGCGGGGAAACGTCGACTCGTCAGTTTGATACCCGTCTCCGGGCACTGCAGGGCAAAACACAGGCCCCCGGAGCGCTGGGGTGGAGGAGGGGGAGGAGGAGGAGGAGGGCTGTGTACCTGAACTTAGCAGGAGCAGCAGTGTGTGCACAGTGCCAGAGCGTGCCGTTCAGGTGTGGTATAAGCATGAGACATTTCCTGCGTTCAGGAAAAAAGAAGGTGCCTGTCGTCTGGGGAAAAGCAGTTTCCTCCAATGACACGGCTCTGCCTTTCCCACACAAACCCAGGGCCTCTCCCCATCTATCTCCCATTAGAGTGCCCCGAGGGTCCACTGCTGCAATCACTCCAAACCATGCAAGGCTCTGCTCCTACACACACACACACACACACACACTCAGGCAGTGAGGAGATACCCCCACCACCTCCTCCTCCTCCCCCTCGACCTCCTCCTCCTCCTCCTGCCGTTCATAGGAGCACCACATTACTGCAGGACGCTAGCTGGCCTTAATCACTCACTTATGGGAGGCCTAACGAACAGATACTGTTTCTCCCTGCGGAGGGCCGGCGGTGCACACAAACAGGAGGCTCTGGAGACCGGCTGCCAGCAGAGGGGGTCCGGTTACTTACACACATATTATGGGCTGGAACGCGATCCAATCCGGGGTGATTTGCCGTGCCCACTGGGTAGCTCCCAGTGTCACAACATGTACGATATGAGTGGGTTGGTGGGGGGAGGGGGGTTGTGGGGGGGGGGGGTGTTCGGGGTGCGTGACGGGGTTCGTGGGGGGGGGGGGGGGGGGGGGGGTAATCATAACCCCAGTCTAACCTCTGGTTTGCATATAATAACACCCCATACAACCACCACATTATTGCACTACACAAGCAGTAGCTCACACACGCACACACACACATGCACACAGACACACACGCACGCACACACAATCACGCAACGGGCCGGACTCAAAGTACCGAGGCTCGCCCCGGCTCTCGTGCAAGTCTGAGTATTTCAGGGTTCTAGCGGGGCCCTCCAAAACCACTTCTTTACAATTTCTGGGAAAACCAACCTCCTGCTTTTCTATTATTCCGCTCAACCCCGACAACCATTATCCCCCCATGTCCCCCCAATCATTTCCTAGTTTTCCTTTTTACATAATCAGGAATTGTCTGAGACATCCAGCAACCACACAGACCTCAGTTAAAAACATGTCTCCCGACCCGCCTGTTCTCCAAGCTGCGTTTCCACCGCAACCCCCCCTAAATAAAACCTACTAGTCCTTGTTCTAACAAAAAGCGTCATTGAAATTTCCTGGTGTAATTACTGACATGTTCCCCCGGAAGGGACTCATAGACCCGGGGGGGGGTATGGAGTTGGGATTCAAGGCCTGGTGGTGGTAGTGGTGGCGGTGGAGGTGGTGGATGTGCTGCTGCTGCTGCTGCTGCTTGTTCTGATCCAGTTTGGCCAGAGAGATGTCGGCCATCTGACATGCTGGGAGACTCCCAATCACGCCGGGCTCATCGCTGGTAAGAGAATACCAGCGTGCTTCCTGGTGGTTGGAATGGGAACCGTGGGTTTTTTGGTTAGTGCCATGTCAGCATGGACACGCCTGACCAGCAGTTCTGGTGCAGCTCGCCCCCGATGAGTGACGGGATGAAATGACAAAATGAAAGCATGATGGCCTATGCCAGGTCTTGCTTTGTCATGTGCCTGACAGACAGTGGTGGTTAAAGGCAGGGTGGAGGGTGATGCAGACCCTCTGTCAGCTGTCATGTCAACATATATGACAAGCGTTTGAAACAAAAAATACTCTGAGCAACAAAAACAATCCCACAGCGTTCTTTTCATGGTTTTGCATTGCAGCTCTCGTTCGATTCTCACCAACCGGTGGTCGGAGAGGCCGCACGTTGTTAGCAAGACGTGATGTTTTGGTGTACAGAGTTGTCGTTTCCGTCTCTCCTCCCGCCCGCGCCCTCCTGCCCTTCAACCTTACCCCAAAACCTCCTTGAAGAGTGCAGGCCGTCCATCACAAGACCCTCCTTTTTAGTCAGGCTTTATCAAGGCCAGCAAAACGTTGAACTGTGTGAATCGCATCGTGTTCTGAGAAACACTTCCATTGTCAATTTACCTGCTTTCGGGTTGTCCGGGTTCTTGTCCGGGTGGCATTTCAGTGCTTTCTGCCGGTACGCTTTCTTTATCTGTCAGACAGAAGAACACATCGCATAAATTTCACGTGGAGGCAGGAAACGCAGACTAGCACGCAAAAAAAAAAACCTAGACGCAGGCACCAGTCGTCTCCCAGGGCCGGAACCTGAAGCGGGGGAGACTTTTAGAAATCCCCGGGCCTCCAGCAGCGATTATTCTTCATCATGGTGTCCAAGAAAATAATAATGTAAATTGATGGTCCCATAAAAGAAATGTGCAAAAACCGCTGTGAGAAAAAAAAAAAGTGATATGCTAAGAACTGAAGGCAAAATGTGGTCTGCATTTAGTGGTGCCGTTTGGTTTGAATCGACACCTGAGCCCCTGTCCTCTGGTTTGCGTCTTCTGAACGCGCCGGTAATGGAATCTAACCACCGTGGCGCACGGTGTTGCGCAATCACCCGCCACAGGAATTTCCACAAGATTTATGAGGGCCATTTTGGGCCAGTTTGCTAGATTGTACCTTGAGCAGTATGCAGGAAAAAAACGAAAAAAAACAATGATACAGTCCTAATTCCAATTTAGGAAACAAAAATAGCCCAAACCCTGAAGGTCATAACAGCACACATTTAAACGCTGCGCACACACACTGTCTGTCTGTCACACGTCTGGACGGTGGCCATTAATATCTTAGGCTTGGAGCCAAAACCTTTTTCGCGGGGGGGAATACTGGCACATCAAATTGGAAATGGAGAACATTTTTGTACCATTGTAATGTCATGCAAAGTTTGAGTCAGAGCTGATTATTCTCATTTGTCCTATATTTTTTTTCTTATACTATTTTTTTTTCACGGCGTGAAATGTTAACCATTCTTCGGTTCGGAGAACAGTTAATGACAAGGTGGTTTCCATTAGATATCTACTCCTCTTAAGGAGAAAGAACATGGACCTAGCAGGCAGGGATGATGAGGAGGGGGCGAAGGGGGTGAAGGGGGGGGCATTGCTTAGCGCTACTAGGGTACATGGAGACATGTGCACACACACATCATACACAAATGGCCTTAACACTCTCACGCACACTTACCACATCCCTCATCAGACCGTGCCAGCGTTGTGCTTTCACGAAACCCTGTTCCCCATACCCCCCCCCCCCCCCCGCAGCTCAGCATAAATCAATCTCCCACCAGTAAATACTTAGGGCCCCCGCTCCTCTTGCTGATATATTTATGGGAAACATTTGCTTTAAACGCGATAGTCGTGGGGATAAGAGAGAGAGTGTGTATTTGTGTGTGTATATCCACGTGTGCCCGTGTGAGCGGGAGATTACATCTCGCATTCCACAACACAAAGGGAACACTGAACAGACCGAGCGTGTGGTGGAGGCGTGCCGAAGACTTCCACGGTCAGCCATGCCAGTACATCTCCAGACACATTGTCTCATGCACTCTCCAATGTTGATTGGGCATGTGACTAATCAATAGCCAAGTCTGGACGTTTCATAGCACAATGTCTTTGCTCCTGAATGTGATCGCCCATCTCTCTTGATACTGAATATTCTAATATACATTAGTGAGGCAATATGTGTAGGCCGAGACCTAATGAATGATTAATTAATGAGTTAATGAATTAAAACTTTACTGACCCTCAGAGAATTTGCTTTGCACAAGGAGCATAAATGAATATCATAAACGGCAATGACCATAGGCTACATGACAGCACATAAACAACATAAAAACATAAGCATGTCAAAACATCGTAAAAGGCACCATTTTGGGAAATCGATAAAGGCAACGAGGCATCAAGTGTAAGTTCACTAAAGTGCCACAAAAGGATGAGATGCCCCTTTTAGTCCACATCCTGGGCACGCCTCACCACCAAGTGCATATTCACACCATTAGAGGGTGCAGTGGATCTGCTATATGATCTTGTTTGTTAAGCATATTGTATGTTCCTAGATGTTGGTAATGCACTCAGAATGGCACATCTGCTCTTATCCCAGCTATTATGCAGGCAACCTAGCAATTATGAATGTCTTTCCATTAACCTTGCAATGTTCAATGCTTGATACCTGCTCTATTCTTATTTTTATGTACCACAGCGATATATTGCTGTCTCTTTCTATAAATGTAGACTTACTCTTTGTAAGTCGCAAAATGCCCGAATGTAAATGTCAATGTAAATCTTGAGAGCTAAATGCATGCCGTACTGATCATGGCCATTTAGCCTGAGTAATCCAGTTATCTTCACCCAGTTTAATAATAACCCTGTCCAATTTGTTCCTGATTTGTACAGACAGTACCACAACCCTGTGGTACCCACGTCTGAGCGCTGATGACAAGATGACTGTCCTCCATAGTTGTGGAGTGGACAGACAGACTATTGCCTCTCAATAGGTCTGCCTGGGACAGGTGCGGAATCAGCAGCACACAGTTTGCGCACATAACACGCTGGCGTTTCCAGGTGTTGGTGAACTTGGTTCAGCAGTGTTACCGTTTCATTTTCCAGTCCACACCCCTCTTCTCTCTATATGCTAATTGTAAGGCGTCCATGTGACCATTGGTTTCAGACTTCAAGTGACTCAAAACATTTCAGGACTACTGAAGTTTAAAAAAGCTTCCGTCTAATATATCTATATTAATGGGGATGCAATTGATATTTTACTATGAGTTATACTATTATACTATTACACTACACCAATACTTAAGCCCTTTGTTTCCATGCCTAATTTGTATCTGTGTACCGTGGCTCTTGTCTTTTACCGAGTACCGAGCACAATCAAGGTTTACTTCCAACAACTGTTCCTCAACGGCTTGGAGTGACGCTGAAGGTCTTGCTGGACAGTTGGAGAGCACCTTGGATGATGCCGTCCAGCCCTTGCTTAACATGCCCCCACGCCATCCATCTGTTCACGTGCACAATCATGGTGGTGTCGACAAAAGCTGCCTTGTCTGGCGTCAAACTTGTTCCTGCAGAGAGCCGCCACACAAAAGTATACCTTTGATTGACAACATTTGGCCTTGGACGGGGTATGTTGAAATAAAATATTACAGTACTATTTCAACATCGTCCTTTGTTGATGTAACCGTCTGTCTACGACTGGTAATACCTAAATAAGTGCCGCTGTCTCAGTGTAGTTTACTTTAATAGGACATGATAGCTCCCATCAACGCCGTAACACGCGAGCCCCGATTGACGCAGGAACTCCCTTGGTCCACCACCAAACTGTCCCAGGCGGGCGGGTCCTGCTCAGAGGTTAGTGGAAAATGGGAGCACTCAGATCCCCTTCACGGGCCACCCGATCATGGCCAATAATAACCGTGGCACTTATCTTCGCTTAGCCCACCCTGACCCTCTCCGGTTGCCTCTTGAATCAATTATCAGAGGCCTTTTGAAGGCATGAAGACCATAAGAACCGACCCAGCCGACCAGGCCACAACGAGCTGGGCAAACCGAGTGGCAAGAGAAAATGTTGAGCAGACAAAACAGTAGCCTAATGGCTGGTGCCTAGTGAGAACAGGCCCTCCCCATGCCGCCCCACTGCCTCCTCCACAAGGCCGTAGTCGTAGCTGCGTGCCCACATGTTGTCCTCATTACGCCAGCCCTTGGTTCCTATTACAGCTGACAAACTGGGCCTGGTGCAGCAGAAGCATGGCCCCCACCAGTCAGGCCACCACGACCCCCCCCCCCCCCCACCCGGCCGACTCCCCTACCCTGTGTGGCTGATTAGCTGCCAGCGCTGCCATGAGCCCATCCTTCCTAATTATAGTCTCAACAGCCTTTTTGCATGGCATTATCAGCTCCAGGAAAACAAACCCACACACAACGGCGATACGAGAGGAGCAGAGCAGGGGGAGGAGGACAAGAGGGAGGAAGAGCCAGGGCCAGAATGTCATCGGGGGGACGGATCCACCTAGACCATCTTGGTGAGGTCGTTTCATGGAGATACACAACAATGAGAGCATTAGATCGCTACTTCCTTCTGACGCAAAAGGTTGGTGTTCATATTCCAAGGCAAGAAGAGAGTCCAAGTCAATGAACCAAGTCACTGTCAGAAAAAATACTTTATACACACAACGACTGACCTGCCAGTCAGAAGTGCACACAAGCGTTACATGACAATAAATGCAACAACATAATCTACTGCTGCCTTTGCTTCTATTTCTAAAGATCAAAATCGACCACATGAAATTTTGGACAGCGAATTAACGCACAATCTGTGGTCGGAAAAGAAATTAGCCCACTTGAGCTATTAGGCAAATTTTTAAAGCTCTGCCGATAAGTATGAGCACGACTCTGTAAACGGTTGCTGGACTCAGACCGAGAGAGGCACCAATTAGCAACACAACATAAGCACGCTCACAATCATTGAGGTTCCCTCCATGTACCCGTTTATTTTTCGTCATTTGTTTTTTTTAGGTTCCCAGTTCCATCCAGTCCCCCATCCGTCCAGACACCAGCGACCGATGAGGTGAACGCTAGTAGTAGCGTAGAGTGACAAACGAGCGAGACGCGTTAAATGGTAGCAGGAGGTGAATCTCCCCGACGACGTCATCCGGCAATATTTCACGAGCTGCGGCGGAGCCCACATAAGCGGCCCCTTCCTCTCCTCCGTGTGATCAACAAGTTGCCTGATGGAAGCCGTGGTGCTGCAGCCGGGCCAGACCGCCACCGAGGCCAACTCATCTGATCACATCTGTCTTCATATATTTAATTGCGTTGGAGGCCTCCCAGTCACTACTGTACTTAATATATACCCCCCCCCCCCCAAAAAAAAGCCTAAAAACCTAAACATGTTTATCTCGCCCGAGCATCAGGGGGACCTCACAGGACTCGAGCCTGGTACATTTTCGGAGACCCGTTTGTGCCAAAGCCACAACCGCTTACTTCCTTTAATCCACTGGGACGCGTAGGACTTTGAAACCCAATTAGGAAATTAGCTTCTTCCCCTCCTTTTGGCAGTCATTTTAATTTCCCTTTTGGCTTGAGGATTCTCAGACGACTCTCAGCTCAGGGGAGCTGAGTCGTCTAAAGGTGGCTCTGATGCATTGTGTTGTCAGTACAGGAGTTGTGTACACAGTTGTGTACATTGGGCTTGCAATCCCCTTATCATGAAGGTCTAGGTGCAAAGTTATTATCTGTGCCCATTTGTCTCCCCGACTGTCCTGCTTGTTGTTTAAGTAATAAGTGGTGGCATATATTTCCATTTCAGTAATTATGAAAGTTTATATTGGGGTCAGCTCTATGGATGACCGGGCAGGGAGGATGAGATCAGGAAAAGTGTAGAGTACTTCTGGAATCTGTACTTACAGACACACATGTACCGAAGCCATATTCGAAAGATGACAACATTAATGAATGGGATTTTTTATTGGATAAATGAGCACAATGCCATTGCTTTTCGGCTCGATGGTTTGTGTGAGCTGGGGCATTTTCTTCCAACATAAGCACATTGTCACATCGCATCATACACATTCAAGCACATACATTGCAGTCATTTTAGCTGTCGTATAACATGACTTCTGCTCAGTTGAACGACAAGGTTTCCAGCTTCATGACTCACGCTTGCCTTCCTGTTTTAGGGAGGCGCAATGACACCATCTAGTGGCCATTCACTGAATTACACCCGTCCCTGCACCGACTCATTGCAGTTGTGTTAGCCACACAGCTCGCCTTCAGCTAACAGATCTCTCGCGTAAGCCCTCTGATAAAACCACATGTAAAAGAGTCTCACAGTAATAAACACACAGCATTAGAGAGCGTATAATTAGTTGACATTATGTCAGCCAGGTACTCATTAAACCTCTAAAACGGCGGGAGTAAACACACCTCTTTTGGTGTGGCAGTGCCTTCAATGTCGAGTAGACCATACAAGTCCATCTGCAGGATGTCCTTTGCTTTTCCGGACATTTTTATTGCTAATTTGAACACAATTGTTGTCTTTTTTTAAATAGCCCCACACAAATGCAAGCCCCACACGTTAGCTAACTCAAGCACAGCATCTGTTATGATCTTCTCTCAACTAGGAAGCACATGGAGGTGGCTTGTGGCTTGTGGCTGCTACACCGCCCCCAGCTGGCGGGCTGGTGGAACTGCTCGTACTAATGTGCTTGTGGCTGCTACACCGCCCCCAGCTGGCGGGCTGATGGAACTGCTTGTACTAATGTAGGCCGTGCTTGGAAATACTGGGGACACTAACGTTTGGGGTTGAGAAGGTTTTTTATTTGTTTTGCCTTTACGGGTGTTGCTGGCAATGAATTTGTAATTTAGAGTAGTTTAGTTTAGAGTTGAGCACACTGCGAAAGCGTTGATTGAACTCATGGCTTCCTTAGCACAGAGATACAGGATACAGAAGGAGGAGGTCTTCCTGTAGGGGAGAAATAACAACAAACTCTCTAGCTGGTCTCTACTAACAGCTCCTATCTATGGACAGCTTCGCACATAGGAGCTTGCAGTCTGACTGAAATAGATCGGCACTGAACCTTGAGTCTATTAAGCCTGGAAATGAAGGATACATTGCATTTTATGTGACCACGCCCTTTCCCTCTGTCAATCCCAATTGTCCAGAAAATTAACATTGCCAGGCATCCAGACAATCTTTACAGAATATTTCTTTAAGAGGCGTGACCCAAATCAATAAGTTGCGTTTTGACTAATTGCAGGCTCATCTAACACATCTAAACATAGAGATGTAGGGCCTACTGCCTTCATTATTTTATTGCTTTTATTCTTTTATTTATTTTTGTATCTATTTTTTCTTTTTTAAATCTTTTTATTGTCTTCTTGTTCCAAATTTATCTTAACTTTACCAACTAAGCTTTTGTTTAGCCTTTCTGCTCTGTTTTTGTTCTTATATTGTCTTCAAAGCAATTTGTAAACTTTTTAAATGTGCTATACAAATAAAGTTATTCTTACTATTATTATTATTATTATTGTGCCTCGGTCTGCTATCTTTGAATCTATCAGCACTATATCGCCACATGCGGAAGAAAGATGATCTTCTTGTCTTTTTCAACCTGTGGTATCACCATGGTACATGAGGGTATCAGCCCAGCCAACATTTATATGTGATATCCATATGGGCTGCTTAATGAATTGGGTTTGGCTGATGGGGCTGCACCAGACCCACATGGGCCCCACTACTTGGGTTCAGTGTGGGTTTGTCCACAGGTTACACAATGGACCCAGCTGTGTCTTCCCAAGTGGGTTCTATATGGGTTCTAAATGGGTAAATAATGGGGGGGCAATCTGTACCAGACCCACATGGGCCCCTCTTTATAGCCCAAGTGAGCCCACAACTATAGTCAACTATAGCCCAGACTTAACCCACTTGTGTTCCACACAGTTAGCCCACCTGTGTCAGCCCATGTTTGCCTTGCCAAAACTCCATCAAGACACAAAACACACAAGATACCCATGAAGCCCAGATAAATCCCTCTTGGGGCCCACATACATAGACATGACCATGGGAGTCATGAGACGTGACGTAAAATGTTATTCTTAAATTGACAAATGTACAATAATTGAAAAAACAATATAGATTATTGAACATCAATAGCCTGTAGTAGGCCTTTATTGTTATTATTTCTAAAATAGGGTCGCTTTGTGCATTCCATCATAGGTTTTCCATTGCAGACCTGATGTTTTGTTTTGTGTGAGTATTAAACACACTGGGAGCATAAGCAGCTTTGCTGACTTTTTTCCACTGTTTACAACTGGCCATGGCCTCCTTGAAGTAATCAGTACACATAAAGGTGGCAAAATCATTTCTTTTTTTTCACCGTTTGCATATGAAGTGGTCCGAGAAAGGTCTCGATTATTAGTGGTAGGCTTACATAAAGTCATCAAATGGTTGGGAACCGAAAATAATAATGATGATGATAATGATGATGATGATCCACCACCAGCATCAGGGCTGTCCAGCTGCAGCTCTGAGATGCGAGGCGGGTGATGTGATGTGATGTGATGTTGTTAAGCATATTTTATAATATGAATTGCAAAGCCATGTTAAATAGCCTACGCAGTGATGTCATGTGCCTGCTCCACTAGGATGCTATTGTGAGCATGCGCAGAATAAACGGTCAGTGAGTTCCCAGACCAAAGAGACGATGGCGGTCTGTCCTTTTTCTCCCGTGAATATTAGCCACTAGCAGGGGCTGGCTAACCACTTTAGTGACTGTGATAACGATAGACTGCTGCAGAAATGTCTAGCGCTACAGATGTAATGTAATGTGATGTAATGTAATGTGATGTGATGTAATGTAATGTAATGTAATGTAATGTGATGTGATGTGATGTGATGTAATGTGATGTAATGTGATGTGATGTGATGTGATGTGATGTGATGTGATGTGATGTGATGTGATGTGATGTGATGTAATGTGATGTAATGTAATGTGATGTGATGTGATGTGATGTGATGGGCGTTCCCTTGCAGTTGCGCTCGCTTTTTTCCCCGCGACGTCGCACACGTGAGTCCAGAGCTCAGGTCCCGTCCGTGTGAACAGAGGGGCGCTCGATCGGCACACACACCACTGTGGGCTGGTTCTCCCTGCTGCAGAGCCCCCGGACACACACGGAGGACGCTTCGATTGCCCTCCCTTTTTACTCACAGACTAACAGCAGGTAAGCTGAGGTGGTGATTGTCGTTTTGTGATCATGTCGATCCTAATCATCAGGCCTACATTTGATTCGGATTCTTTTTGATCGTGGCTGATTTATTTATTCGAAGCAGTCCCGTTAGGTTCGCCAACGTGAGGGAATAGAAAGGCTGGGCCCTGTGTAGTCGCTATTTCTACCAGTTGGATCCCCCATGCTACTAGAGAATGTCGAATTATGAACAAATGGTGGAGAAAAAAAAGCCAAGGATGCTGTCATCACTGTACGATCGGACATCATACAGATGTGTCTCTGTGTGTTTGAATAGAAACAGACAGATAGATGCAATAGAAACAATCCCTTCAACAGCATGAGAGTGTTATTGGTTCTAAGTTTTTTTTTTTGGTTCTCAGTGAATGTTTTGGGACTCAAAGCAAAGGACATCGGACACCATGGGGACACAGAAGAAATGGGTCCCAGATGTTGGCTCCATTTACATTTGAGATCCTAGTTGTAGGAGCTATGTGTATTCATGCATCAGGTGTTGATCCAAAGTCCACCAAGCTTCATTGAGAAAAGACAGTGTTGTATAGTTTTGTTCCTGCTTTCCAACCCTGTGGAGTATGGGGATTTTCCATTCCGGGGAAAGGAAAACATTTATATTGTCATTATTTCATTAACTCTAGTTTTTGGTCAGTATTTTTTGTTTTATACATTTCTGTGTGACTGCTTAGCATTGTTGTTGATGTAGCCCCATGTATATTATAAATCCTGTATAATTTGTTACTGATTGTTACAGTTATTTTTACTACTATGTTCACAAGCATTACTGCTTATCTCCACGTCTTACTGAATCGCTGCTTATGTACACAGCTCTACAGGGTAGCAAGTTTCCAAATGTACTGAGTGGGTGAAGGATCTTGCTGCCTTAGATGGAGCCAGTGATCTCAACCAAGTCATTAGTTAAGGAAACATAATATGCATACAGCTGCAGGTTTTACTGTCACAACACATTTAATGAGCAAACAGCTGCAGTATAAATACACAAATGTTGCATTTTTATAAAAGCCACTAATGGGTCTCTGCTGTCAGCAGTATAGGCTTCCTCAAGTGGATATGTCCTGTCCAGGGAAGTCCTGTCCTCTAGTTAGAAATGTGACTTTGTTTCTACTGGGTACTGCCTTTTCAGAAGGTCGAAAAAGATTATGAAAAAGCCCAAAACATGTGAATTGTTATGCTATCATTACAGGGGTTTACCAAATTTGAAATACTGCAGCTGCCACTCATGTGACTTGAAGATGGTGGCTCACTAACAGATATGACCTGATCTGAATCGCTTAAGCTGTAGTGTGCAACATCAAATGATGTTGATGATCACAGGGAGTATTCCATCCACCCCCCCTCCCCCTTTTCTAGCACATTGGTTCTTTGAAGCCAGATTTTTTATTTATTAGAAAGCCTCTTGTAATAAAGGCCATTGTGCACTTGTTTGCTGCCACGGTGGGGCTCTCACGGTGCCAGCGGTGCCAGCGGGAGTCGGGCAATGAGCCATCGTGTGCAGCTGAACGTAACAAATGTTTGGCCGGCCTGTGTGAGGAACAAAAAAGAGATAACACCAACAAATGGGGAATATCTCATTAGTTGATAGTCCTCCACCAGTGTCCCTTTTTTTCTCTCACGCAAAAACCTGCTGTGTTGTCTAGATACAACGGCTTTCCCTAGAATCTTATTATGTCGTCTATCTGTAGTTTATGTTACCAGATTGGTAAGCCAGCACAGAAGCTTTTGATAAAACAATGATTGACGGGTAGCTAGCTCCCTCTCTCTGTATAATCTGGTCCGAGTGCATCTGGGGGGAGGGAGTGAGAAAGTCCAGGCCGCCGTGGTCCTTGAGTCACTGTGTGGTTTGTTTATGATGATCGTCCAGCACCTGCTGGGCCTTGCCAAGCACACAATAAGACAAACAAGAAGCCAGTGGGATGAGTCACGCCGGCCACACTTAACACACTCACTGTCTTAGGGAAGAGTTTGGTCTCCAGTTTCCATGAAAAGATTTTTCCACTATTCTATTGGGTGTTTTTTTTCTTCCATTCTACTTGTGGATGCTTGGTGGAGGCATTGCTGTGTGGCTGTATACATGGATTAATGGAGCCCGCTGTGTTAAGTCACATCAATGTTAGGTATGTTCGGTGGCATTCCTGTTGATTTAGCAAATTCCTGACCTCAGTGTTAGCGTTAGTCATCAACAACAACTATTCCCAACTTTCTTGTGGAATGGTGACCTTTGAATTTGTGCTCCGTAGCGACGGAATCTATCCATCGAAAATGAATCAATTATGTTTTCCTAATAGATACATACCGTATACTTATATACCTATTGTATTAAACATGTACTGCTCATCGTTTAAAGAATGCAAATATGTCTCTGGTAACTTTTGATGGCCATGAGCTTTTATTTATGACCTACATGATGAATCAACAGGGAAAACATTAGTTAAAGTTTGCAGTCATGTGCACTCGGTAAGTGGAGGTCAGAGCGGACGGTGTTTGCTGTGGGTGGGGTGAGTGGACAGTGGGGTTACTTCCTTTGAGGAAGGGATTACTTTCGGGTGTTTGTCTGATGAGAGGACTGCTGACATATATTTAACTGAAACGCCACCGTTTCCTATTCTGTGTTGTTCTGATAAAGGTTTGTGTATTTGGGTTGTGTGCTTCCTCTGGTCTCGATAGCATTCCTGTTGCTTCCCCTCGGTTTTCAGAACAACAATCAACTCAAGCGTGCAGTTCCGGCAGGTCCGCTGTAGACAAGAAACAACAAATCACCCAAACAAGGCCAAATACAGGCCAAACTGTGTGTGTGTGTGTGTGTGTGTGTGTGTTTGTTTCTGCGCTTAAGACACTGAATGTGCTGAATGTGCCATTGACAATAAAGTCCTTGCACAACTGAAACCGGTGACTTTGTTTCAGCTGGCTAGAGCTTGCTCCCGGCCACCATGACGGCGACGTCGTCGTCCGAGGGGAAGAAAAAGTGGGCGGCGGTCAGGGGCCGCCTGGGCTCCTCCCAGGACTCCCAGGACAGCCTGCCCCCCGAGGCCAACCTGGAGAGTGCCGACCCGGAGCTGTGCATCCGGCTGCTGCAGGTGCCCACCGTGGTCAACTACTCGGGGCTGAAGCGGCGGCTGGAGGGCAGCGACCAGGCATGGATGGTGCAGTTCCTGGAGCTCAGCGGGCTGGATCTGCTGCTGGAGGCCCTGGACCGGCTGTCGGGGCGGGGCTGCTCTCGCATTGCCGACGCCCTCCTGCAGCTCACCTGCATCAGCTGCGTGCGGGCCGTGATGAACTCCTCGGCGGGGATCCACTTCATCGTGGAGAACGAGGGCTACATCCGCAAGCTCTCCCAAGGTGGGGCCGCGCAGAATCCATCTGCACTGTTGACCACTGTCAACACCTGAAAGATTGTCTGCGTTTTAAATAAAAGATTCCTTTATGAACTCATCATTTCTGTCACTCTGCACCAATGTTTTTTTATTCTCTATTTGGTTGCTGTCTATGTGTCATCTTGATAAGAAAAGATAAACACGTTATTCCTTTGACCAAAACTGACGTATGTATGACACAGTGTCAATATAATGACCAAAGCATGAGACAAACGTTTCATTTAAGACGGCAAATTGCATTATTATTATTATTATAACTCACGATTCACAAAGTATTATAAATACTCAACATAAATCATGATTCTATTTATTATAACAAATATTCTAGCCGTAACATATTCTAACACTTTCTTGTGTAGTGCATTTCAAGATCATTATCAATCATAGATATTTAATTTTACCCCCTCCACACTTCATGTCAACAACCTCAAGAGGACAAAGTCTAAAATGTGATGTCTTAACATGTCTTAAAATCAATAAATAATAATACCAACCAGGAGAGGAGAATGCAAATGAACATGAGAGCAATGCTAGCCAGTGCTACGCTAACGGAGAGCTTCTCTGTGTGTGCCTGGTTGTGTCCCCAGCGCTGGACACGTCCAACATAATGGTGAAGAAGCAAGTGTTTGAGCTGCTGGCCGCCCTCAGCATGTTCTCCCCAGATGGGTACCGCCTGGCGCTGGACGCCCTGGACCACTACAAGGCAAGCCACTGGTTCTGGAGCACATCATCCTTATCATTTATCATTACACTTTATCATTACATGTTGCTGCTGCTATTTACAATTTTTTATTCTATTATAAAAATATTACTGCACTGCTCGCGGACACTACATTTTTGTATTGACACTCTTTTTACCTTTTACTGTACTTATTAGGTACTAGTTTATAATTGTTTTAGAATGTATGTTTTGAAGAATACTGCAGGAGTGAATGGGGAGTAAGCATTCCATTGAACTTTTTAGATATGGCAATAAAGGAATCTTGAATCTGAAATCTTGAAAAACACCTCCAGTAGCATGTAGATCAAAAGGGTAGATCATATTAGATTAAGCTCAACTTTATTCTCACTGTGCAGAGTACAGGTACAAAGCCGATGAAAAATGCAGTGAGCATCCAACCAGAAGTGCAGCTGTCGTATATTATTCACAGAACGTGCACTGAGCACTCCAGAATAAGTGATGCTATAAGTTACAATATACAGATGCTATATATGGAATATCATCACTACAGAGGTGTGTGTCACCTCTGTAGTGATGATATTACACTTCAATTATGCCAAATTGTTTTCGTGGACTGAATACCTTATCTTGCCTATATATTTTTATATTGACTGTACATTTGTAAATCTGATCGTTTATTTTTTTTATTCTGCTTATTTCTCTACTGTTTTATTGTATTGCTATGCAACCTGGCACAAGAATTTCCTTCGGGATTAATAAACTTCTTATCTTAACATCTTATCTTATCTTATTTTATCTTATATTATATGGTTAGTTTGTTTTGTATATATTGTATTAGTCTTAGTTTTTCAGCACAGTGGATTCTATGCCAAACAAACAAAGGCATTTGCTCGAGTCATGCCATCTGACAGTGATGACGATGAGGAAGTGATGTCATCGTCTGTAAATCACATGATCCCCCGCCTACCCACCCGGCCCCCTCCTCTAGATGGTGCTATAAGCCAATACCCTCAAGCGCTGTGCCTTGTCCCCCCTCAGGGTGTGAAGACCCAGCAGTACCGCCTGAGTGTGATCATGAACGAGCTGCACGCCACGGACAACGTCCCCTACATGGTGACCCTGCTCAGCGTGGTCAACGCCACCATCTTTGGGGCGGAGGACCTCAGGCAGAGGGACAGGATGAGGAAGGAGTTCATCGGTACGTCTGGCTTCCTGTTTCCAGTGCAAGGAAACGAGAATCCTTGCACTGGAAGGGGCTCAGATCATAATAGTGCAAAATAGCGCCGTTGTGTTACATTGTTGAATGCAGACCATCTCCCCCGGGGGAGGGGGGGGGGCGGGGTGGAAGTTAATGGGAATGCAGGAGGAGGAAAATGGGCCATCAGCAAGGGGTGTGCACAGATCTCCATCAATGGGTCTGTCCAGAAATAGCACTGACGACCTAATTTCTCAAGTTCATTACACCTGAGGGTGTACACACTACTTTTAATCCACAGCGTTATACATGAGTGCAGAAACAATTAACAACATTTAAGGGTGTGGGTGAGTCTTAAGAGCTATTATTGTAGTTTCCAGCCGACTGTGCCTGCCTCCGTATAAGCCTATTTACATTTTAGACTGCTCCTGGGTATATTTTTGACAGGGCAACTAATTAGGGCATCTCTTCCTTGATTGGCTTGGGAAATCCATCTTACCTGTCAATCACAGGTGCATTTAAGGTGACTCTTCTTCAATGGCAGTGAAATGGAGGCAGGGGGAGGGAGGGAGGGAGGAAGGGAGTGAGGGGACATTTTTTGGTTGTTTCAAAAATCTCTCTATCTCTCTCTCTCTCTCTTTACAACTATCAAATATTACTTAGGATTATTTATTTGGGTTTTTACAGACATAGACATACTCTCTAGCAAAATACATGAACAGGATTTAACTTTTCAGTGACTTCAGACTTTGAAAGACATTGACACAATAAACACAATGGATATTTTCTGATTTCAAACCGTTTTGTATTTAGTTGTTTAATCTATATAGTTATTTGATTTAGAATAGCCTATCATGATATAATACAATACATACATACATATTTTATGTATGTAAATCATATCCTAAGTCTGAATTAGTCTGAATATAGCCAAGAGGCTCAGGGCCCCATTGGAATTGAAGTCCTTTCCTAACTACTTTACCTTAACCCCATTGTGAGGCCAAGGAAAGATGGAAAGGAGAATTCATAAGGACTTAGGAAAGAGAATCCGGCTCCACTTACACTAAGATACGTCATTATGCAACGGCACATACTGTATTATGGACGTCTGCTGTGGTGAAACTACAATGACTACAAAAAAGCACATCTTGATTAGAAATATATTACATTTGCGACCAGTATAACAGTCACAAAAGTGAAACGAAATGCTTGTCACACTGAGAAAGGTTGCTCACACTCATCCTCCTGACCGCTCATACATGAATCCCAATTAGTGTTAATGTTTACACGATGATCGGCTGTAGTATTGTTTACATGATGATCGTTTTTTTAGTGTGTGGGTGTCACTTAAATGTTCCTGCTGCAAGGAATTGTGGGACGACACTATCTTGTTTCCTTTTTTTAAAGGAAGGTCCAGTGCATCCTGTGCTAAAGGAGGTATTAAAGGAATCATTGAAGCACCTTTCCTTAGCATTTAGAGAAGCCTTAACATGGCTGCCACTTAGGTACTGTACTTCCAGGTCATTCACTTGGTAAGGAAACTTCAGAAGCAAAAAAGACTATTGGAACAGGGCCCTGGTGTCATTTGAGTCATGAATAGGCCCTCCTTCCCTCCCCCTGAGTGATTGTTTAGCCACGCCCACTTTGTAATTGCCCACCTGTGCCATCTTGCTGATGCCAAAATTCAGTGCATCGCATGAAAGTCATTAACACTGCTGTCACAGTGCGAGCTGTTTGAAGTTTATTTTCAGAACAAAGCTATTATATTTTACTGTGGTTGAATGCAATCTGTTATTGTTTGTCTTGCAGGGCTACAATTGCTTGATTTACTCCCTAAAATGAGGTGAGATGTTCCTCGGTTGTCCTAAATCTACCTCAAACACTCAAAGTAACACACTGCTTGTACTTGTCATGGTTATGCCCTAACTATACATTAGACTTCCACTTGCCATTGTTGATAGAAGTTTAAAGTGCTGAGGTGTCCCATTGCCCCAATTGAGAGAATGGAGATGTTTGAGTCGCATGTTGTTAATTGTATTTCTTTTTCAGGGATGAGGAGGATGAAGATTTGATCATTCAATGTGAAGCGTTCGAAGAGGCTATGGCTGAGGATGAGGAGGAGCTCCTCCGGGTGTATGGCGGCATCGACATGGGCAGTCACATGGAGGTGTTCACCACCCTCTTCAACAAAGTGAGTAGAGCTTCAGTCAAAGGAGAACGTCTATTATCTCATTATCTTTGCTAATGTTGTCTTTTATATGTATTATGTACACAATGGGAGCCCCTGATCTTCACTCTTTAGGCATCTCTTTAAATTGTCTGTGTCTGTCTGTCTGTCTGTGTGTGTCCAGTTAAGCAGCTCCCCTGCATCGTTCCAGCTACTGTCCATCCTCCAGACCTTGCTGCTGCTGGAGCCAGAGAGATGTGACCTCTGGCAGGCCTTGGATTGTCTCACCAACAGAGCCATTCTCCTGGCCCAGGACTGTGAGTTCTCCCAGTTCACACCACATGTGCATGAATCACTCATGAATATGCCGCTCTGTCCACGGTCCACCTGTAGGCATCCTTGACCAAGATGTCCTTACCCACCTTACCTGCCCTTTAATGACCTGTATATGAATTAACTGTAAGTCACTTTGGCTGAAAGTGTCTGGTTATGCTAAATGATTAGGTTAATGGAACCGTAAATAGCACTGCAGCAATGCTAATGCTACCTGCCACGTTAAAGTGACTTCTTCAGGGCTCCTCCAACACAGGACACAGGAAGGTGGTGAACGATCTGGTTTATTGTGGACTTTGTAGGGTGAATGAATGACTACGTTGACATGCACACCTTATTCCGAAAAAGACAATATTCCTACTAGGCTGTTTACATGGCTTGTGAAAATGAATATTCCACTAATATTCCCGTTTACATGCAGCCGTACATATTCAAATCAACATAACGCGCCCCCCATAACTTAGTCCTACGGTGAGGATTTACATTTTTTCTTTGCGCATATCCCAAAACCTGTTGATATCCAAGTCTTTCAAAATGTTTAAAAGCATGTAGCAGCAGAAATGCGGGCTTTTGGGCATGCATCTCTACCCCAGCCTTGCAAACATAAACTGTCAGTTTACATGTCCAAGATGTATACATGTCCAAATAATGCTCCTAAAACCCAAATAATATCAGCATATCCCACATGTCGTAATCAGAAAATGCTACTTTCGGAATCAGGCCTAATTCAGAATATGCTGTTTACATGACCCGTGTCAAATGCAGAATATTGTCATATTCGGACTAATAGTGGAATATCAGTGTGCATGTAAACGTACTCAATGACAGAGCAGTACTCAATGACAGAGCAGATGTGTGGTTGGGTGGGTTTAACCTGGGCCAGGTGAGGCTGCTTAAACCAACACACACTCCACAGGCACATTCAGCACATTTAGAAGCAGGATTGTCATAGTTTGTGGAGGACGAGTGTTCATACAGAAGTCCCATGTTGTGCTACAGCTCAGCTGGGGTCGTGTGAGAAGATCATGCAACGGCTGGTGTTCTCCAAGAGCAGGGGCAGCATGGGTGACGATGAGGTGGACAACCTACTGCTCAGGAAGGTGGACAAGGCCGTCCAGACTGAGGCGGCCACTGTTGACCAAGCAAGGCTCCATAAAAGCCCTGCAACTGCCCCCTTGCCTCTATGCACACTACCACCACCACCACCACCCCCGCAACTAAGTATGAGCAGTGGTAAGCCCCCTGTCACCAATCAGGGCCCTGCTCAACTGAAGGCTCATCATCCGCCACCTCCTCCTCCTCCTCCTCCTCCGCCGCCACTGCCAGGCATGGCTGCCCGACCCCCGCCTCCACCACCGTTACCAGGCCTCACCGGCCCCTGTGCACCACCTCCTCCTCCTCCTCCTCCTCCTCCTCCTCCTCCTCCTCTACCAGGATGTGGCAGCGGACCGCCACCACCACCGCCACCACCACCACTACCAGCCTTACCTGGCATGCCTCCACCACCGCCCCTACCCGTCGGCATGATCACGGCTCACAGCGCCGTCACCCTGGGCACAGCCGCTCCACCGGCGTCCAAGACGGGGCGCTTCCCCACCCTTCGGATGAAGAAGCTCAACTGGCAGAAGCTCAACACCGTCACAGGTGAGTGGGGTTGGGGACATTATTTTTAATTACTCACAAAGACAAGAGAGGGCAGGCTACGCAGCATTCATGTCGTCATGGGTGCGTTTGTTCAGGTGATTCTCTTTATTCATTATGTTCATGTGCAGCCGGTCGGTCTATGTGGGCGGTGCAGAAAGACAGCACCCCGTGCGAGCCGGACTACGGGAGCATCGAGCAGCTGTTCTGTCTCCCGGTGGCCGAGCTCAAAGCCCCGGGGACAGCTGCTCCTGTCAAGAAGGACCCTAAAGAGGTGCACTTAGCCCACACTCGACACGCAGAACAAACGCACCTTATTAGCACTGCCGAATAATCAATAAGCGTGCCTGTACCTTTTTACCTTCTCCCCATAGATTTCCTTCGTCGATCCAAAGAAAAACCTGCATCTGAACATCTTCCTGAAGCAATTCAAATGGTGAGAGATGGGCATGGGGTTTTCGTTTTGCATCCTAATGGTAATTAATTATTTGGCCTTTTGCCGTGACCATGCTCGGTATTTCTGTCCCCTCGGTCTACCCAGCTCAAATGAGGACTTTGTCGTCATGATTCAGAACGGCGACCGGACCAAGTTTGACGTTGAGGTGTTGAAGCAGCTCATGAAGCTGCTGCCTGAGAAGCATGAGGTGAGTGATGATCATCATGCCTCGCCTTGGCTTGCTCAACCTCGGCCGCCACCTGACCAACCACAGATGAATAACAAAGGTGTAAAACCGCCATTCACTGAATTTAGATTGAGAACTTGAATACCTTCCGTGGAGAAAAGATCAAGTTGGCAAATGTGGACCGTTTCTACACCTCATTGCTGGCCATTCCATGGTAAATTATCCCTTTTTTGGGGGGGGGGGGTGATCACAAGCACATAACCAACAGAATACATGGCACTATGCTATGCAAGTGTCCATTCATTGCTTTAATGAGAAGTCCCATTGCCTGTTGCTTGTGTGCAGCTACCAGTTGAGGATTGAGTGTATGCTACTGTGTGAAGAGACTGCATCCGTTCTGCACATGCTCAGACCCAAAGCCAAGCTGGTGGAGGACGCCTGCCAGTGTAAGAGTGCCAAGCTCTCTAAACTCCTCTACAAACATTCTAGTGGTGACTTCATGTCGTTTTTTATTATTATACTGTTGTTTACTACAGTTGGAATGGCAGATGTTTTGTATTGGTCACAAAACATGCCATTTCAATGAGTCAAATGTTCTTGACTTATAAGCCGATTAAGATAAATTATGATTGTTGACAATATGAATATCTCTGCAGCTCTTCAACTAAGCACTCGCATGCCCAGTTTCTGCAGGCTAATCCTTGACGTGGGCAACTTCCTCAACCATGTAAGAGAGCTCACAGCATGCTAACGTCTAATCAATGCACGTTTTTGAATTTAGATTTGAACTCCTGGCTCCAAATCCAATACCACTTTCTGCTTTCAGGGAAGCCATAAAGGCAATGCAGAGGGCTTCAGGATTAGCTCCCTCCTGAAGCTAACCGAGACCAAAGCTAACAAGAGTCGTATCACACTTCTTCATCACGTCTTGGAGGTACACGGCTCATGGCTCAACACATCTTTTTGAATTGTGATGTGTTGGGAGTCTGAAACCCGGATGCAGACATGATATGGCTTATTTTGAATTTCAGGAAGCAGAGCTTAACCACCCAGACCTTCTGGCCTTGCCAGATGATATTGAGATCTGTGAGAAAGCAGCTGGGTACTGTAAAAACAAAAAAGGCCATATGCAATTTTTTCCGTTTTTTTTTTCTATACAGAAGACACAAGGTCAAAGGTCATTCTAATGGATACTGTCCACCTTCAGGATAAACCTGGAGTCCAGTCAGTCAGAAAGCAGTGCCTTGCTGAAGCGATTGAAGGAAACTGCCAAGAAATTGTCCACCTCCATCGATGAAGTGAGGCAGCAGTACACCAAAGAAATAGAGGTCAGTTGAACTGAATCTTTCCCAAGGGTTTTTAATTTTTTTAATCCAGAGTCCAGGACACTTGCTAATCCCTGCATATTTGTCTTATTTTTTACACTAGGAAAGGCTGGAGGCATATCAAACTCTAGAGGAACAGTTCTCCGAGATTGACGAGAAGAAGCGTGTGCTGGCCCAGTATTTATGCGAGGACACCAGCCAGCTCTCTCTGGAGGAGCTCTTTGGAACCATCAAGACCTTCCGTGGCTTCTTTCTCAAGGCCATCAAGGTTGACAAATGATTACCTTTTTGTTTTCACATCTCGGACTCAAAAGTAAATTTTCTATATGTTGAAGATCATCTTGTGCCCTGTGTCAATTTGTGTTGCCAAAAATCTAGCGTATATCCTGCCTTTGTTGTGTTGTCTGGTCTCTTTACGATGTTGGTTTGTACCGGAGAGAAGCATTTGATGTTTCTCTGCATCACTACTCTACCAAATCCTTGTAGTTACCGCTGGAATGTGAATCCATTTAATTTTGTTTGTGTGTACAGGAAAACAAAGCCAGAAAGGAGCAGATGGCCAAGTCAGAGAAACGGAAAAAGCAGCTGGCAGAGGAGGAATCCAAGAGGCAGAAGGGGGAGAATGGGAAAATAAGTATGGACTTCTGACAGAAATGCACATTTACAGTTTGGGGGTCCATGAATGGGTTTTGACCCCATCTCTCTGCCCCCAGTAAAGAGAGGCCAGCCTCCGCCGAATGACGAATGCATCGTGGACCTCCTCTTGGCCGACATCAGGAAAGGGTTTAGCCTCAGGAAGCCGAGGCCCACCTGCGATTTGGAAAAACGTCCCTCTGGTGAAATGCGTAGGGATTCCGGCCCACCTGGTAAAGACAAACCCCTACCAGTCCCACTTCTCTTGCAGTGCACTTTGCTAGTTCCCCATTGCTCTCTCGCTTGGTGAAACACTGTCAAGTGAGACTCAAATGTGTCAATAGTTATTGCCTGTTTCATTGCATGCCCTCCAAATAACTCTTGCAACTGTTGCATTCAGGATCAAGTGTCAAGCCTGTAGAAGAAGAGGCCAAAGTGTCGGCAGCAGAAATGGCCTCCACTCTCGCTCCCATCCCACCCCAGACAGCAGAGGGAAAAGCCACCACCACCTACAGAGCGAGCAGCTCTACCCCCCAGCCTCAAGGAAGTCCAGCTTCGAGGCAGAGTGCACCCCGAGGCGAGCCAGCATTGCCTTCCCTGGTGACCCCCAGGAGTCCTTCCCTGGTGACCCCCAGGAGTCCTTCCCTGGTGACCCCCAGGAGTCCTTCCCTGGTGACCCCCAGCAGTCCTTCCCTGGCGACCCCCAGCAGTCCTTCCCTGGCGACCCCCAGCAGTCCTTCCCTGGCGACCCCCAGCAGTCCTTCCCTGGCGACCCCCAGCATTCCTTCCCTGGCGACCCCGAGCAGTCCTTCCCTGGCGACCCCCAGCAGTCCTTCCCTGGCGACCCCCAGCAGTCCTTCCCTGGCGACCCCCAGCAGTCCTTCCCTGGCGACCCCCAGCAGTCCTTCCCTGGTGACCCCCAGCAGTCCTTCCCTGGCGACCCCTAGCAGTCCTTCCCTGGCGACCCCTAGCAGTCCTTCCCTGGCGACCCCTAGCAGTCCTTCCCTGGCGATCCCCAGCAGTCCTTCCCTGGCGATCCCCAGCAGTCCTTCCCTGGCGATCCCCAGCAGTCCTTCCCTGGCGATCCCCAGCAGTCCTTCCCTGGCAAACCCCAGCAGTCCTTCCCTGGCGACCTCCAGCAGTCCTTCCCTGGCGACCCCCAGCAGTCCTTCCCTGGCGACCCCCAGCAGTCCTTCCCTGGCGACCCCCAGCAGTCCTTCCCTGGCGACCCCCAGCAGTCCTTCCCTGGCAAGCCACCCAGCCCCGGCGGAGCAGCCTGTCTCGCCCGAGGAGGGAAGGGAGGAGCCGTTCTCTGAGAGTCTCCAGGGATATGATGTTCCTGACGGACCACCATCAGAAGACTTCTTGTCGTCATTGTCGGAGGCCCAGCCAGAGCCCACTTTGGTCCCCGTTCAACCCAACCCAAAGAAAAAGCACAAGCTCTTTAAGCGAAACAAAAAGAGGAACCAAGAAGGTAACTGAGCCAGTACCTTGAGTAAAGACCGGTTGAATGCTAGTCTCTTGGCAAACCATAGCACGAAATCCATGTTGGTTCATCTTGTTTGTTTTTTGTTTTTTTGTTTTTTTTTTAAGTCATCACATTGCATCCCTTTTTGTTTTGTCATTCCCACTAGAATCTTTAAAACATAAGGAAATAAAGGAAATGGACATGCAAAACATAAACAAGGCTTTGTGTTGCAGTAAGGTAGGTCACGACAGACCTAATATTCAACTAGCGAACCTAAATTGGGTTGGCGCCCGTCATCCTCATCTGCTCGAACCAGTTTCAGCGATTAAATCGACATAACGAGTGTCTCATTCAGGTAATGCTGAATGAAGGGCTCTCCGACAACTCCATTCATATTTGTCCCATTACCATTAATCTAAATGTTTCATCCACTAACCCCCAAACAACTCGCTTTATGCAACACCTCATTGTGTATGTTGTCTTTTTTTTTTTGTTAAGGGTGAATGATTAAATGGGCCCATGTTTTCTGACAACTAACCCCTTTGCGTTCCAATTTTAATAGGGGATCTGCACTTTGTTGTGATATCCGCACAGCCTGTCCCTCCTATAAATGCAATCTCTGCCTCCCCAGGTGAGTCTCGGAAGAGGAGGGGGAAGAGAAGAAGCTGAATGCATATACATTACTTTTCTAATGGTGATATATTTTGCAGTGGCCTGGCTAGAGAAGCCTTACTGGATGGCTGATTGGGTCCTTCTTGAGAGATGTAAAGAGAAAAAGGAAGTCTACGATCTAAAGCTTTTACTAACAAATAGATCTGTTAATAAAGCTTTTGTATATGGAAATGAAATATAGCAATTGTACTTTCTAAAAGTGTTTATGCTTTATAAAGCATTGTGTGATGTATAGGGCTTATAAGCCTATTTTATGAGTTTTTCTTTTTCTATCTTTTTCAGAATAAAGAATAATACGTTAAACTGTGGAAATAAACGTGCAATTTCTTAATTATTATAAAGATAATATAAGGGCTCTGTCACATGTGTGTGTAGATGACCATTTTTTTAAATGTGATAAAGCTAATACGAACAATTCTTCGCCCTTCTTTTTGTGCACCGTTTGTAACGGTCAGGAAATACAAAACAGACAAATGTTTGGGCGACCCCCGAAGTCTAATTTGTGTTAAATATTTACATTGTGTGTGTGTGTGTGGGGGGGGGGGTTAATAAATGATTGATATATGATCAAGAACAATTGTCCAAACTCATTCTTTGAGTGCAGGGGTGGCACCAGGGATTTCGGGCCCTGTGAAAAGAAACCATATAGGGCCCCTCCATGGCTGAGTGGGAAAAAAGTCACGTTATTTAACAAAATATTCATTTTAATATAATTTAGACCATTATATATATGGACCCATATAATACTGTGATACTTTTACTCTGTGGTTAAATGAGGTTTGCTTGGAGTATCATACTTAGAACATTCTTTTCTTCATGTTTAAGTATTTATTTTGTAAGAGGGTGAGAGGGGCCCTTCAGTATATTTTGTTGTATTCTTTTTGATAGACATTTCAGTCTATCAACCAATTTATTTTCCCAATTTTACTGTAGCTGTGTCACTAATTACTTAGAAGAAAAGAAATCCAAATAAAAACAAACTTTTAATTTCAGGCTTTTAGCGGGGGGCCCCTCCACTTTGGGCCGTGGGTAGTCGGTCCCACTTCCCCCCCAGTCTGACGCAGCTGGCCTATAGGCCCGCGGAGCTCCTATATTATCCTCTAACATTCACACTCCCAAACCAACAGGCGCACTGGTCTAGGCGCGCCTGCCTGGCTCTGACATCACCGGCTGTGGGTGGTGGTTATAGATATGGCCCTGTCGCTCTCTTGTGAACGGTCTAGTCTCCTGTACTCCAGACGGGACAGACCACTTCCTCTACGCCACCACTATGTCATTCTCTTGGTCCCCCAAAGACAAGTCCCACAAAAGCTCCAGTAATCCGCCCGCCGTCACCGGGTTCAAGCGATCCAGGAACGACATCGGCAATAAAGTGACCGTGGTGCTCGGCGCGCAGTGGGGCGACGAAGGCAAGGGGAAGGTCGTCGATCTGCTGGCCACCGAGGCTGACTTGGTCTGCAGATGCCAGGTGGGCTTCACTATATCTATTGAAGCATTGATGTGTGGATGTCACTATTCACTGACTTGTTATATTGTCAAGCTGTGCAGAATGGAAACATTGTAAAGCAAACGTTGTCTTGTTGGACTGTTCATTTCAAGTCGCTGTTCCTTTGTTCGGATTGTGTAATGTACATGTGTAAATTAACAGATGCAAAAGAAAACTCCGATTTCAAGTTACAATCCACTGAATCTCTTGACAAACGCCGTGATTTGTCCGTTTTTAGCAGCGGTAGTAGACTGCTTGTAACACGAGCAGGTGTTTGTACATGATGGACTGAACTTATATTGTACCCTAAAGTAAGGTGAGAAGAATGAAGAATTCCTTTCAAATCATATTTGAGTTCTGATTACATTTCATCAATTTCAACAATTCATCATTTTATATGTGCTATTTTATAGTGGCCAACACATAGACTCCATGAATGAGAGGACATTCATTAATATGACCATTAATATTGTTATTATTGAGTACTGTTTGGTCTCTATTCTGCCCAGAAACCGGGGTGCTAAAGCTGTAGACATGGGCTGGGTATACAGACCCCTCTGGAGCTGACCTGTTGTGCTCTCTGTACTCTGTCTGCTGACACTAACACCAAGCATGTGCAGGGCCCGCGAAGCCCCGCCCACTTGGACTGTTAGAGGTCACATTCTCGGGGTGGCTTGATACGTGAGAAGGGCAGGTCTTAGCAAGGGGGATCTCAGTGGAAGATTCACTGGCAGCGGCCAAGTCTGGTAAAATAAGTATTAGGCACACATGTTGATTGCACACCTTGGGAGGTGTGAGGAGGTGGAGTCATACATGTGCACTGTCATGTTCGTTAATATCCACACAAGCCTCCTGTTTCCCTATACCTGTTATTATGGATTGAGTCAATACAAATTCACATATGAACGAATGGGTATGAGTGAACAGTTGCACCAACCAAGTGCATGGTTGGTCAAAGTGTCTTGCTTGGGTTTTGATTCGCCAGGGGGGCAATAATGCAGGACACACAGTGGTGGTGGACGGAAAGGAGTACGACTTCCACCTTCTCCCCAGTGGGATCATTAACTCAAAGAGTACATCACTTATCGGTAAGAACCCTGCTGCTGCTGCTCCCGATCCTACACCCAGCTCCGCGTTACATTGCACACGTATTGGATTGGATTGGACTCCATGAGTCCATGTGTGCATTGGCAAACAGCAGCATTATACTGTCTCTGTTTCTTCACTTTCTCCACAGGGAACGGCGTAGTCATACATCTGCCCGGATTGTTTGAAGAGGGCGATAAGAATGAGAAGAAAGGTACGTATGTGAGAATTGTCAACTCAAAACCTCCCACGTCACGTGATTGTCACTGGAAACCATGAGTGTAAAATTGCCCTTTTGTCCCCCCCCCCCCTGCTGTAGGTCTAAAGGGCTGGGACAAGAGGCTGATCGTGTCTGACAGAGCTCACCTGGGTACATGGATGCGTGTGTATACGTGATGTGTGCCTCTATAGGCCGATTGATGGCCACTGTGGCTATGCACCATTTCCATATCAGGCACAGCACAGGGGGCACAACAGTTTTCTTCCTCCATTTTGTTCTTCCCACAGTGTTCGACTTTCACCAGGTGGTTGACGGCCTGCAGGAGACCCAGAGACAAGCACAAGAAGGAAAGAAGTAAAGATATAGAGACACGAAAATAATCTTAAAACCATTCATAAACAATCAATGATTTCATGGTCGTTATTTAGCCCCTTACAACCCATACACTGTATGTATGTTCCAGTGTTGACTCGGGTTGCTCTTTGTTTCACATGAACAGCATTGGCACAACCAAGAAGGGCATTGGACCCACCTATTCTAGCAAGGCCTCCCGCACGGGCCTGCGTGTGTGTGACCTTCTGGGGGACTTCAAGGACTTCTCTGCCAGGTAGGGGTGGGCCGGGCGAGGCCCTTTCCCTATTGAGTCATATTTACCTCCATATGCACAATGACATATACAGTACATTCATGGGGGATGATGAAAATGGTACATATTTAAATCATTGATTGATACTGTGATCATTGTAGATTCAAGAACCTTGTCCAGCAGTACCAGTCCATGTATCCAGCCTTGACAGTTGATGCTGAGGACCAACTGAAAAAACTCAAGGTATGAGGTGCCCACGGTCTCTATTCCAGGTATTTGAAAGAATAGTGACCATAATTCCCATGAACCCCACACAGCGATTTTATACCATTTAGACTGTTTAAAATGCGATGATCTGAATAGTCTGCAATGTAAGACGATAACTGCAATGTAAGACGATTGGTCCGCATTTCACCATTATTTAGCTAGTTGTTTTACTAATAATAGTGGTGATCTGGCAGATAAATGTGTGTTAAAAGCCAAATGCAGGCTCTTATTTTTAATGTGTTGGCCCGATAAGGCTGCTGATGTATTTAGTGCCAGCTCTCACCACAAAGTCAGCTGTTCACTACAGCTGACAAGCTAGGTAGCTACTCACCCAAACCAAGGGCTTTGTAACCAAGCAACAGGTAGAAGACACACACACACTCACACACACACACACACACACACACACACACACACACACACACACACACACACACACACACACACACACACACACACACACACACACACACACACAAGCAGACATTCAGAAGGGAGAGCAGCAGTTCAATCATTTTCAGAATGTCTCTGAATGTTTCTGGACGTCTGAGCATGCTTTGGGCTGGAGTTGCAGTGTCACAGAGGTTGTGTGCTCAAAGAGACGTGTTGTAAACATGTTGTTGTGAACATTTTGTATTGTACTACAGACCTTGTTAACAGTTAGAGGAACCACACCGGAGAGTACATCCACACAAAGTTCAATGACTCTATGTGTTTGTGCTCATGAAGGAGTATGCTGAGAGATTGCGACCAATGGTGAGAGACGGGGTGTATTACATGTATGAAGCTCTTCACGGGTCCCAGAAGAAAATTCTGGTTGAAGGGGCCAATGCTGCTCTCCTGGACATTGACTTTGGTACATCTATTTTTTTATATACGTATATAACACCATAGATTTCCAAACACATTCAAAATATGTAGAATTCTTTCCATACAAACATCGAAACGCCCTAGAGATAAACCGATTGCTACTTTCCCGCCAAATGCGCCCAGGTACATATCCTTTTGTGACATCGTCCAACTGCACCATTGGCGGGGCGTGCACTGGCCTGGGCATCCCTCCCCTGAATATCGGGGACGTGTTCGGCGTTTCTAAGGCCTACACCACCCGAGTGGGAATCGGAGCCTTCCCAACGGAACAACTCAACGTAAGTAGACGGAGGAGAGGAACGCTCGTTGGGCATTCTTAACACGACACCGCGTGGCTTTGCTCCCCACATGACCCCTTATGTGTTTTTGGAGCCCCCCTCGAGTCGTACACGCTCGGTATTTCACCGATGTGCGACCGTTCCCGTTTATTTTGAGTCAATGTGTGTTAATGACGGACACATGTCACACACCGCGGCGGGAAAGCAGGCCAGTGCACGACAACTTTCAGTGGCCGAGTGCAGCTGTCCACAGCCAAACGCTCATACACCCCGAATGCCTCTTACTAAGATCATATGTTCACATGGATAAATTTAGGCCAGTCTGGGGTTCGAGATAGACTTACAACGTGGGGCTGGGGTTACATTATGTAACATGACATGAATTCATGTCATAAATTTGTTATAAACTTCTGATCCAGCGTCTGCCACCACTGTATGTCGTCGGTATTTGCTAACCAGGTTGCAGTGTCGCGCTGTGGATCGCTGCTGACTATGCTTAGCGTGTGACGGGTAAGTGATCTGAGGGGTTATTGTGGATGTTTGACAGGCCACGGGGGAACTGCTGCAGACCCGGGGTCACGAGGTGGGGGTCACCACGGGAAGAAAGCGCCGCTGTGGTTGGCTGGACCTCGTCATCCTCAAATACGCGCACATGATTAACGGCTTCACCGCGTGAGTGGGTTTGAGTTGTTGTTTAGATGCATGAGTGATGTTAGCGGTATTTAGAAAATAAAGCTAAAATGCTGTATGTATATTTTTATTTTTACATTGAATACCTTTGTGTTACAGAATTGCCTTGACAAAACTTGACATTCTTGATGTGTTGGATGAGATCAAAGTTGGAGTAGCCTACAAAATCAATGGCAAAAGGATTCCACATTTTCCAGGTATGACCATGACTAATACTAATATGAGGTCAGTACTTTAGCAACACAGGACAGATTCATTTGATTAATTATATCAGCTCTGTACATCCTCAATGCAACACATTGGCTTCGGGGCTCCTAGCAGCAGCGTACAATCAAATATACTCAGTGAACAACAGACAACATCATATAAGGACCATTGTTTTACTCGTTGTCTTGTCTTTGTGATCCATTCTTTTTCCCCTTTGTTTTCTTTAAAATCCTATCCTGCTGCTATTTAAATTAGCTTTTTATTTATGTGTTGATTATAATTATTGCACCTTTTGCATGGCAGAGAATAAGTAATAATAATAAGTACAAATAATAAGTTACACAGCCAAGACAGTACATTGACCTGCATCTGTTTCTATCAGTTTTGACCATGGACTTATACCCTTTTTCCACCAAAATAATTGGGTATATGCAGGTTTTTTGGGACTACTTCCCCATTGCCAGTTGATCAACAGTAAACGAGTAGGCCTTTCTTCCTTTTTTCCTGGTGTGTCACGTTTAAAGTCATAAACGCCAAAGCTGGTCGGAGCTGCAGCCGATAAAAACCTGTGACGACGACCATTTGTCCCAGGAATGACTGCCGATTGTAACCTTTCCGATTAAAGACATGAGCCAGATGTTAGCATGTTTTCTGTCCAGTAGGAAATGGGCTTTATATTCTGTCAGGGTGACAAGCTCCCTCAGGCTCCGCTTACTGTGAAGCTCATTCCACAAGGAGGGGCCTGGAAACTGGTCGGCTTTCTTGCCAAACTCCTCCTCCAACTCCAACTCCTCCTCACCTTAGGGACAGTCCAAACAATATGATTAATAGACTGTAAGAGCATAGGTGTCATTAGACTGTAAGTAAGTATGTAAAGTTTATTTGTATAGCACCCTTTCTCAGATACAGAATCACAAAGAGCTTTACAGTAATAAAATACAATAATACAGTCATACAATAATACAATAATAGAAAAGCAGTAACAACAGACACCAAACACAGAAGAGGAGATCAGAGATCAAATCAAGACAAATCAGAAGGAATAAAATAAGCTCAGTCTGAATAAAAAAAGAGAGTGTTGAGATATCAATGATAAGTTGGGTGCATATAAATAAAAATTTACCAGTGACCTATTCTCCTATAAGCCCCAATGAAGAGGGTACAGTGATGTGTTAGGGCTTTGGGGTTGGTCATAATATTACCGTATTTTCCGGACTATAAAGCGCACCGGATTATAAGGCGCACTGTCAATGAAGGGTCTATTTTCATACATAAGGCGCACCGGATTATAAGGCGCATTAAGCAACACAAAACAGTCAGATAAATCGAACTTTATTCAACTCATTCACAATAACTCAACATTGTTCAGTTGTAACACATACAATACAAAACAGGCGCATTAAGCAACACAAAACAGTCAGATAAATCGAACTTTTTTCAACTCACACAATAACTCAACATTGTTCAGTTGTAACACATAAAATACAAAACAATACACTCACTTTTTCAGTTCATTCCTCATCCACAAATCCATCAAATTCTTCATCTTCAGTCCTTATACACACACCATAATATTACCGGTATGTTGAAGCACAGTACGTATTACTCCGCAAGGCTAGTATTACTCCGCGGTAGCCGTAATGCGCCGACAATCCATCAAGTATTACTCCGCGGTAGCCGTAATGCGCCGACAATCCATCAAGTATTACTCCGCGGTAGCCGTAATGCGCCGACAATCCATCAAGTATTACGCCGCGGTAGCCGTAATGCGCCGACAATCAATCAAGTATTACTCCGCGGTAGCCGTAATGCGCCGACAATCCATCAAGCGGTGCGGCTTGACAGATTTTTGAGCGCCGTGTACCACATAAATCGGTTCGAGGTTAATACATAAGGCGCACCGGATTATAAGGCGCACTGTCGATTTTTGAGAAAATTACAGGATTTTAAGTGCGCCTTATAGTCCGAAAAATATTACACAAACCCTGGAATGAATTGTACAACATGGGACATTTATTTGATAACAATAAGTAATTTACACTGAATCCTTTGTATTTACTTTATAGCCAACCTGGAGGTTTTGCAGAAGGTGGAGGTTGAGTACGAGACCTTCCCTGGTTGGAAGACAGACACCGCTGCTGCTAGGAAGTGGAACGACCTGCCTCCCAAAGCACAGAACTACATCCGCTTTATCGAGAACCACATCGGAGTCCCCAGTAGGTTTGACACAATCTAAGACATGGTGTACACATGCCAAGAGTAGTGTTACTATTATTAGAAGGAAAGCAAAGGGGCTATGTTTTTCAACCTTCTTTCCTTTCTAAAACAAACGTATATATACGGTACATAAAATAAATAATATTACAATAATAATAATTGAATTCAAAACACAAATGCAGGAAATATGTAGGCTCTGAAAGTTAGGTTGAGGATTGTTTGGAAGCCACTCTACTGTAGATGCGTAAAATGTGTCTGTGTGCCATTACTCCAGTAGGTGTCGCTGTTTTGCGGTAGCGACAATCACAGATAAACAGAGAGAGTTTGGTGTTTTCCTCTGACATGTCCTTCTCTCTCCCTTCACAGTTAAGTGGGTCGGTGTTGGAAAGTCCAGAGAGTGCATGATCCAGATGTTCTAAGATCCACACACACCTGACGTCGATGGAGCCCCCATGGATATGACATGACATGACATAATATGACGTTTCTCATGTGCAAATGCTCCAACATAAATACACAAACAACACACATCACCTGAAAACGAACAGGAATGAACGTGTGATGGTTGATAACAAAGTTTGGTTTGGGTTCATGGCTTTGTTGCAACGCACAGTTGTGCACCACGACCACAACAACAACCACAACAACAACAACAACAACAAATGCATTGTCCTTGCTTTGGAATAAAGGTTTTGGTTTTACATTTTAATCTAATTGCTGATTTGAAGAAATAAAAAAAATGTGCTGTCACTTTAAATCTCGTTCTGGTTCCACTTGAGTTCTCGCGAGACCGGGGCTCAAATAGCGCAGTACGAGAAGCTGTTCTTGTTTTTCCCGCGACGAGCAACACGCTGGTATCCTGACTCTCGACGAGATGCCTAAACGATCGTACCCGTTCACTGAGTCGTTTTCCTCGCAATATAAAGTACACGTTGGCCAGAAGGAGTTGAGTCAACTCGGTGTCTTCGGCGGAAAATACCGACAGGAAATATACGGTAAATAAACTACTACTGGTGGTGGTGGTGGTGGGCAAGCTTTTAGCGGATACAATGCATAAAACAAATACCCCATAGCGTACATGTTTGTTGATTTGTGTTAAAATAGCCACGATAAAAACGACGCGTTCGTGTCCCTTTATACTTTTCCACAACTACAGCTTGTCAAACTGTGACGTAGGCCTACTCGTTGTTTTTGTTGCGCTTAACGCGGAAGTTAAAAGGCTGTGGTGAGGAGCTGGTGATAAATCAGCGCACGAAGTCTAATTCCAGTGTGTTTTTTTAGCTCACTGATTAATCATCATCCCCACAGAAAGAACAAAGAATTTGCTGTTCAACGGGGCCAGCGTTGTAATGGGAACGATCTGGAAAGCGGACGGAGGGGAGAAATGCACGGAAGCACAGCCCAGCCAGCCTCTGTTAAAGGGACAGACACTCATCGGACAGGACGGTAGACTGACCAAATCCAGCTGTCCTCAAGGTGAGGTCTACCTGTGCACTGGTCATGCATATATCCACACCATGAGGCACGTCATGTGGTATAACACAAACAATGTAATCATTCGTAGCGGTGAGATGTTTCCAATAAACTCTCCTGTATCTCAATGCAGCAGGACAGGAGTGGTGCACATGAACGTGTCTTTTGTTAAAGGGGACACATTAAGCCACTAGGTGTTTGTGATGTGATGAGCCATTGCAAGCTATTTCACAATTGCCACGTGACTACCGTCTAGTGACATCACACGGGGAATGTTCACCGAGATGTATGATTACTGGATCGGTCTACCGACCTACCCAGTGGACTGTGCCGACAGATCAACTGATCTAGTCAGCGTATGTCTAGGTAGCCATTCCCACTTGTGATGTCACATCACTAGACAGTAGTTGCATGGCAATTGTGAAACGGCTTGCAATGGCTAATCACACTCGCACCTGGTGGCATAATGGGGGACCTTTTAATAAGATGGTGACCTTGGTGAACTTGGTGTTCGTGTCCCTCCAGGTAAAGGTGTGGCGGTCAGTGTGCCGCGCTGCGGGGTGTGTCAGAAGAGCCAGGGCGTGGATGCCAGGACCACCTGCTCCCAGTGTGACCGGCTGGCCTGCTCCTCCTGCAGCCGCCAGTGCTCCAGCTGCTCCAGCCAGTGCTGCTCCGTGTGCACGGTTGTCGAGTGAGTGGCTTTATTTGCAGAGAAAACAATACATTGTGCTGGATCTGCCCCGCACAATGGACAGATCCAGTCCAACAACAAAATGAGTGTCACAGACGTACTCCTGCAACATTGTAAACAATGCCTGACGAATGGACAATGTAACAAGCTATATTGGCTAATTGGCCCTAATGGCTAACATCTGGGGAAGATCTTGTCAGCCAAAAATCTTCAATGGAGAAGAATCATTGATTGACTCTCTGTTATATTGGTCAAAGCATCTTTGGCTCGGGTAAACTGGACCACCTGTTGCAAGTTACAACACATCCATTTAGCCGCAGACATTCAGCCAATAGAGTCGTTCAAATCTCTTAACTCATAAACATTAGGTGGGAGTGCTGTGGAGAAGGTGGCTTCAGGCAAATGTAACTTCCCTTGGCTCTTGTGGTGGCCTTTGTTTCCCCGGATGAACTTCATGAACCATCCATCCAATCCATAAATAATGCCGGTCAAGTTTAACCACAGGACGTGCTTTGGAGCCCGTGGCCACATCTCCCCAGAAGCAGTTTGTTCTCGGCTTGACAGCATCGACCTTGTCGACACCCATGATGACCCCATAAAGTCCCTATCACCCCAAGTGCTATGAGATGTTCTGATGTAGACCAGCTGTCAAGACTTCAACTGCCAATCCATCTTGATTACTTAAGAGAACGTTTTTGAATGCAGTTTGATCCAGCCACAGCTGCAAATGACACATTTCCTGCTAAGCTCTTAACCTCCAACTTGTGCTTTACTGGGTTGTCTCAGTTTAATTGAGCACAATGCTAATGGGATATTTTCCTGGATGCGCTCAACATGCTTTTCCGTAGTTTGCCTCCTCGCCACAAATTGCTTTGTAGCTCAAGTCCCCTATTTATTTTTGTTTTTTTTACTGCAGGAATGTATGAGTGTTCAGACATTTTAAGACAGCCACAGCAGCTTATAGGATTTCTCCAACTAGGCCTATACGTTTTCCCCCCATTTTTCTGTCTGCATGCTTACTGTAAAGTTCAAGTTGCCCTTGAACTCTACAGTAGGCATGCAGACCTGGCTTCCTAACTGTTTACCTCAACGACTGCTTTAAAGCGTAGATGTAGATAAAACCTGGGAATCAAACACACAATATTAATTGTTAATTATTATAGAACTCTTGTTTATCAACCACATGTGGCGTATCCTAAGAGGATACAAGGGTGTTTCATGGAGGGGATGTATGGAGGTTCTTGTGGTGGTTTTCTTAACTTGTCTCTCTTCTACAGTTATAGTTCTCAGTTTGAGACGACCGTGTGTTGGAGCTGCTCGTCGTGAAGCAGGACCAAAGAAGATGAAGATACTGGAGTTATGCTTGATCACTTGTTTCCTGTTTGATTTCACATGAAATATTCCTCAAACTGCATTTATATGCCTGTATTTGTTGTTTTTTAAATGGCCATTGAGTGTTTATATGTACATATGTGCTAAATTCACAAATAAACTTGAATGCTTTTCTGTATCTATTCTCTGATCATTTTTGGGGCATGGAGGGCATATTGGTACGACAGCAGCTGCTGCTATTATCGACATGCCCTGTTACTCATGTCGACCTGTAGATGGCAGCACACATCAAGGACGGGTGTTTCTGATTAACCAGTCCTGTCCTGTCCTGCATAAAATGAAGAAACTGAAGAGAACCTGAGGAAGAATTGTTGGACTGGGTGTCAACAGTTTCACTGAATATTGAATGAGTCTTGCAACCTGCTTGTCTCGTTCTACTATGGACACGCCTGATTTTAATGAATTCATGGCAATTAGTTAAAATGTGACTCAACTGCAGTACAAAATGTCTCGAATTGGCAGGGCTGGTGAATAACAGGCTAATGAATGATGGAAACTCCCATTTCTACTGAAACTGGCATAACTAGTGCTCATACAATATACATGTATGACGCTTAATGCCAATAACAAGCAATGTATGTCACCCATACACCCATAGTTGCTAAGCTACTGCATATTGACTCAAGTAGGCTTACCAAACATTAAAACAGCTTCAGGCTGCATAAATATATAAATATATACATATCACTTTCTCAATTATGTTTGTTTATATAAACAATTGGAATGGAAATCTTCTACTTAAACGATGTGTCAGGAGGTCATTCTCTGTGATGTGTTCTCATAATGCTCTGACAGGCTCTGACGGTATCAACCCCAACTTCAATTTAAGGTTCTTGTTGTTACACATAGAGCCCTGCATGGTCAGGCACCTGTGTGTACATCTGCAACCTACTCCATCCCTACATTACCAGCAGGTCACTTCTCAGGTCTTCTGACCAGGGCTGACTGGTTGTCCCTCACTGTAGGCTCAAAACAAAAGGTGATCGAGCCTTTGAAATTGTGGCACCTACACTGTGGAATGCCCTACCACTGGACTTAAGATCTTAAGGTCTCTGTTGACACTTTTAAAAAGCAGTTAAAGACTCATCTGTTCAGACTGGCCTTTGTCTAGCCTCTTGTGTCTGTATTTCGGTGTTTTTTATGTCCTCTGTTTTTATGTTTTATTGTTTCTTACTATGTGATGGTCTCATTTTACTCCTGTGCAGTTCTTTGTGACTTTGTCTGTGAAAGGTGCTATATAAATAAACTTTACTGACTTACTTACTACTGATGTGACATTCACTATGAATTGGCCTCATCTGCTTTCTTTCCACTTCATCCACAACAATAATCAAGGTAACTTTGTCTGATTAACTCATGGAAAATTATAAATGGATTCACCGCTTTATCCAATGTTGTCCATTCTGGTCTATGATGGGCATCCTTCTTCTGTGTGTCGTTGAACTCTTCGATGCCACAGTGGTGGGGTGTAGATATATACAGTAGTGAAACATAAAGCTGCTTTGAAATGTCGTTGTACAAATACTTTTTGTTGCATAAGTCTTAAAGAGTAAGGCAATATCCCTTCTCAATAAAACGTATTGAAAAATATATATATTAAATTAAATAATGATATCAAATCAACAGAGAACCCAGTGCAACTTAATTTCAAGCGTATGCCATGTCAACCTCTGTCCTATATAAACACCACCACCACCACCGCATCCAATGTCAATATAATCGCCTCCCCCCCCCACACACACACACACACACACACACACACACACACACACACACACACACACACACACACACACACACACACACACACACACAGTGGATGTGATGTGTTAATATTAGCCCCCAAAAAGCACGAGTGTGCAGCTGTCAGGCTCCTCCTCGGCACATCCCTGACACGCTAATGAAAAAGGTCACCGAAACGGCCCCTCATCCTCTCCTCCTCCCTGGTATGGTGGTGGTGGTGGTGGTGGTGGTGGCGGCGGCAGTGGCGGGGGGCCCCTCAGACTGGACCAGGGGCCGGGGCGGGCGGGCAGGCGCTGCAGTCAGCCAGTGGGCGCATGTGGCTTTGTCTTTCACCCATTCTTCTGGGGACCAGCTGTGGGCTGGAGTGCGCGTCGATCGGGGGCCCAAATGATGCCTGCTTCTATAAATATGCGTCAACGAGTGTGAATAAGTGACAGCTGTGCAGTGGACCAAGGACATGTTGTCTTGGCACTCTCAGGACAAGCCCTGCCACACACACACACACACACACACACACACACAGACACACACACAAAGGCTACCGCAGTGTGAGCTCTAGTTGATATGCATGTATGCCCTTTCAGACCGTCATACACACTATAGGCAATTCAGACCCAAATTGTGGTTGTGAACTTGGGCGTGGATGGATGGAAGAAGGGGGCGTGTCAATTCTTGTGTTGTTGTATTGTATTGTATTGTATTGTATTGCAAGTGGCAGGCACCGAAATACACAGAAATATTGAAGGTAAAGAAATATAGTGCACGGTTAAAAATGTGGCTCACTGAGTTTTTTTTGTTCGTTAAAAGTGGCTTGACAACAGAAAGGTGTTTATGTACATGAGGTGTGTGTGTGTGTGTGTGTGTGTGTGTGTGTGTGTGTGTGCGCGCATGTGTGTTTGTATTTGCGTGCCCTTTTCAAGTGTGACCACCTGTCTTTTGTTGAGGGGAATAAATAAATAAATAAATAAACACGGGCCCCACCAGCTGTCCCTGGCAGTATGTCCGCTCAGAGGTCAAGGGCTCCAACCGCTGGCCTTGTGAGGCCGGTGGCAGACACTTACAACTTTCCACTTAACTTCTCTTAAGTGGCCCTCTCTCTCTCTCTCTCTCTCTCTCTCTCTCTCTCTCTCTGTCTTGCTCTTTCTTTCTCTCTCACTCCCTCTCTCTCTCACTCTCTCACACACACACACACACACAATTGAGAACCAAAATGAGTCAGGTTTGCAGATTTAAGCCGAGAGTGTATGTGTGTGTGTGTGAGAGAGCGAGCGAGAGAGAGAGAGAAGAATGCTTTATTACACCACCTAGTAAGACTTCTCACACACACACACACACACACACATCCCTCTGCCCCCCCATCTGCAGCTAAGCCCTATCACATGGCGGGCCCTACAGAGCATTCAGGTTCCTACGAGTAAAAAATCCAAAACCAAACCCTACTGGCCTACTGCTCTTCCACGGCCTTCCCACAAGTCTGCTGCATCACACAAGCCGGGCAGATGTGTTGAGGTGTGTGTGTGTGTGTGTGTGTGTGTGTTGTTGGCTGTAAACGCTGCAGCACAGGAGTGTTTACAGTCTTAGGGGCCCGTATTTACCGTGAGGTGCCCATGGCCCCAGCGATGGAGGCTGCAGGCTGCCGTCTGTGAGGACGTCTCTGAATGAATGAACGGGTGAATGAATGTGAATGATCTTACAGGGACATTTGTTTTGCTCTGGGGTTTTCTTTTGTTTCGGTTGTTGTGCTGTGTTGTTTTGTTTCCTTCTTTTATGCCGTGTGATCCACTAGCGGGCCTCATCGCCGCCATGTCGTCGTCTTCTTCTTCTTCTTCTTTTGTGTATAAAGTACGCGCGCACGGGGAGAGGAGTCAGACAATGGGGGCCGGGCTGAGCTACTACCCACGCACACAATGGAACAGCGGGGTGAAGCCCTGGTATGGTCTGGAGGGGAGGGGGTGGTGGGCGGGGGTGTGGGGGGGGTGTTGTGTTGGCTGCAGGGGTTGGATGGGATGAGTGGGGGGGGGACATGGCTCTTGTCTACATGGGTTTCCCAGAATGGGTGTTCTGGGTGGGGGGGGGGGGGAGGGTTTGTGGTGGTGGGGAGGAGGCTGGGAAACCGAGCTAGTCTCCATTGGGCTCACATTGCAGTGCAGCTGGATTTACTATAGCACGGCGGCAGGGGGATAATTAAAAGCTCTCTCTCTCTCTGCCACTCTCTCTCTTTCTCTCTCTCAGAGGGAAGTGACTGAACAAGTGTCACGGACGGAGATCCCAAATTAGCCACATTGGATCTTTTTTTTTCAACGAGGTTTGTTTGCATGCCGATTTTTCCTCTTATATCGACACAATTCAACAGAGGCTTTTGTGACAACCCAGTGTCGTTTTTTTTAAAAATAATTATTAATAATTGCATTACAAATGCATTTACAATAGAACCTCTTTGAGCGATGTAATGCTGGATTGAGCCTCTTATTATGCCAACAGTACCTTAACAGAACAGTACAGCTGTGCCTTCTCCTTGCCCTCCCTCCGGTGACCGTGTCCGTGGGGATGGTGACTATATGACCCTCAGTGTCTCTTATCACATGCTGTTGTCTCTGTACACATCACACTGATGCGCGCGCGTACACACACACACACACACACACACACACACACACACACACACACACACACACACACACACCTTGCTGTGACACACACACACACACACACACACACACACACACACACACACACACACACACACACACACACACACACACACACCTTGCTGTGTCTCAGACCACACCAGGTGCACTTAGACTCACTGTATCCTACAGCTCCCTACTGTTATTTTATCTTAATATAATAGTTTCGATCAAACTTTATTTTGAACATGGATCTTTTTTAGGTAATTTTATAAAATGTGTGATTGAAAAATATGCAATATGCATGTAAACCCTAAATAACTTTCAAGCAAATAAAAGAAGTCCACAGTCAGAGAAAGTTGTTTCATTTAATCTATGCGTAATTGTAATAAAGAACTAAATCAAGATTGTCACATTTTCACAGCAGACACACAAGCACACTTGAAAAGCGCAAACAAAATGAAAAAACAGCAGATACATATTACAGATCGAAGTAAATTGCCTCAAAAACTAAGCAATGTCAATTCTTCTTAAGATTGTCCTCTAATCTCTACACCACTAATAATCAAGCATTTGATTACTATAAAATATACTTTTCTTATTAAAAAAAAATTATATTACTTCTAATGGCACTTCTACAAATGTAATTAAAAAGACGTTCATTGACATGTAGATGCATGGTTTTTAACCAATTTAAAATGGAGTCAAATGTTGCACAAGATAGCAATGCAGTCATAAATATTTCTCATGATTATACACAATTTCACAGTTGTAACCTGTAAAAAGAGAAACATTCCAGTATCAGTGAAAGTCTACCAATCACACAGCAGGAGTTAAGCAACATTATTTAAAAAAATAAAATAAAATAAAATAGAATAGAACAGCCCCAGGTCAGAGAAATGCTATGTGTTTCTGTACAAATTGTGAGATTTCTGTGTTTCACATTCAACAATGGCATCAACTAAAAAGAAAACTGACTTTTGTTAGCTCCTAACAATCATGGCTAATATAAGCCTAACAGAGTGCCTGTCCTCGGTGTTCACACACCGAAAACATATATATTAACACAGTGGTAAACTCAATATCTCATTCTAATCTCCAAAAGCAGCCAGAAGAAATAAATACAAAAAAGACTTCATTTTTTCTAGATATATATATATATATATATCGATAGTTTTGACTCGAGGTTGAACCGAACAAGTGAAATTAACATTTTGTCCGGAGTCTAGGGCAGACAGTACAGTATATAAAAGGGGGGGGGGGGGGGGGGGCACTCCTCTCCAAATACAACACTTAGCAGTGTGTCTACAAGGCACATTCTGTGATCATCCTGGAGTTACAACTTAAAGGATTGAAAAACAAATCAACACAACTTAGTCTTACATTGTTAGTTTACCGTCTACATTTGTACATGTGTACATTAGAGTAAAATTGCTCTAACTGCACCATGTTGGGTTTGTTTAGCAGGAAACAGACAGATAATTGTGAGGGAAAAGCTACATTCTGTGTGTGTGTGTGTGTTTTCTTTTAATGGGGGTTTTTTGCACCAAGGATTTTAAGAAGCCTATAGAGTTGACTAATCAAAAGTCATGCATTTAATTTGAGTGCAAATGAAAAAACAAAAAAAAAAAAAAATTAAAATAAATCGCAAGCCAACCTATTCCATGAGTTACCATTACAGATCACCGATTTCGGAACGGAGTGAATAAGATCGCATTTAATCTTCCAAGAGTTTAACTCCCGCTTTGACTTTGAACTGCTTACAGAAGACCCCTTCCACGTGTTTACTAGTAAACAACAAACTAACAAACACTCTGAAACAATCTCCAACCAAAGTCCTAGGTCAATACCTTACATGACACCACTAAGGTTTGGCACCGGCCCGGGGGTTCGCCACGCGAGGATGTCTCACGATGACACACGAGGACAATTAAGATAATTCTCCTAATAGATGTGCAATCGAGTTGCCATGGTATCACCTCCCCCTCGCACCTACACCCAAGAACAATGGCTCACTTATCTACTGCATGCTGGGAGATGGCCTGCACCTCCTTAATGCCTCCACACAATGCACCTGTTTACAGTCTCCACCCCCCCCCCCCAGCCCCCCTCCTCTCGCTCTCCCGCTGCTGAATACCTTCCTCGCATTCCACAGGCTCCATTTAATACAGAAATGTGCAAAGAGAGACATGGAGAGCCATCTCCCCCCTCCACCTCCACTCCACCACCACCACTCCCCCTCAACAAGAACAGAGTCACACAATGATTCCTTGAGAGCTACCTGGGACATGGATGGGGGGAGGGGGGTGTGTGGGGGAGAGACAATGGTGATATTGTCTTACTTTTATAGGTAGCCTTAACTCTGTATCCGTTGTGTGGCCGTGCTTGCGGGTCGTGAAAACAACTGTTTTCTCGGGGTATAGACAGCAGTGGTGGCAGCGCGAACCCCCCCCCGGTTCTGGAGTGAGACGGGAGTCCGGTGGCACTTTCGATACGGGGGTGAGAGGGGCTACGAAGTCAGGTCAAAAGGCGCCTGGAGGTACCACAGGCTGAGTAAGACACCTGGCCTCCTCCCACCCCAGCCGTCCAACACGGAACACACGATCAAGTTTGATAAATATTTCTATTATATTTACATTAAATATACAAAGAGTAAGAAATAGCAGCCTAGACAATAGTGTTGAAACTACATGGATGCTAAAAAAACAAAAAACAAAAAACAAACAAGTGCCTCTCTATGTTTTGTGTGACACATTTTTGAATACTGGAAAATAATAAAATAAAAAATACAATTACAGTAACTAATTGCTCAGCGGAAGAAAAGGCGACAGACAGCCCACAAATTCAATAAGAGTACCAAGAAACCAGGGTGACAAGTCATGTTTTTTTTTCAAGCTTATAGAAATCTGATTATACGTAGTAAACCCTGAACCAAGTCCAACTAATAAATAATTGTCATCAAGTCTTCTCAGGAAAGATGAAATGAATATCATCAACGTTTAGTGCTACTTGCAGGCAAGAATTAATATATAGAATCTAAGTGAACCCCCCCCCCCTACAACAGAGTCAAACCAAAAGACATGTTTAACTTAAGCAACAACACACAAAAAAAACACACACACACACACACACAAAAACTGCACATTCTGCCTTCAGGAGTTCTCAAGGTAAATTCTACCAAAAGTTAGAGCTTGAATATTATCAGTAGTATCTTACAAGCGGACAGGAAGAAGACATGACATGATGCGTATGAAAATTAAAAAAGACAAAACCAAAGAAATAAAGTACAAAACAGGCTAGCATATCCAGCAGTATAGGCATGGGCCTCCATGAAGCACCCACCCGGTCAGAATCGAGGGTCACCTATCCATTATTGAAACCAGCCTCTGAAACCAACATCCCTCTTCTCTTCTCCGCAGTCTGTCCTTCACACTGTCTATTACCGGGTCCACCATCCATCATAATAATAATAATAATAATAATGTCTTTTTAATACCAGGTAACAAGGTAAATGGCTGTTGCCAGCTCTTTTCGTTTGTTCTGCGGTAGGAGTTGAATCAGCGCGGAGGTATTTGAACTACCGACATTAATGACACATCATTTTAATTGGACACTCTACAAAGGAGTTGGCGCTGCGTCGCAATGACAACGACCCATAATTACCTCCTGGTATTAAGACACGTTAGGATTCGTGACAGCACAACATGTACGTCCGATTGTTGTGGGTTTACTTTAAGTACACGGGGTGTAGAACAGGGTTTTCATGAGGCACCAATATTGCAGGCATTGACTGCAGGCATCCATTATCTACATTCTCCACACCTCTCTGACCCAGTGAGATTCCTTCCAACATAAACCTGGTCAAGGCAAAACACACACAAATATATACTGTATATATATATATATGTATTAATGCTCCTGACTGAGAAAACATTCAAGTATGGTGGCGTGTTTTTCTTGTTTTTTCTATAAAAAAAAAAAAAGGACTTCATTTGAACCAAGAAGCAAATTCTCTGCCTCCATGAATGAAAAAAAAACCAATATCTACACTTCCTCTTAGTAGTCAAAAACCTCAACCGCTTATGTCGCCACTCCATAATTTAGATGTTAAGAATGATACTATAAATAAATAATAACATAAAAACGAAAGAAAATGAATATTGCCACCGACGGACGGTACTGCTCTTCTGTGTGCACGTTATAACACTCATCGCTCGTTCAGATGATTGCTTTCACGTCACTTTATCGTTATTTACTTGACTATTGTTCCGCCGCTCAGAAGACACCAAAAAAAAGAAAGAAAAGGCCTTTCCTTCCGCAAAACCGTCTAAAATGCAACAGATTGACACTTATAAGACACAAACAAAAACAAGTGCATCATCCTGTTTGTTCGCCGTCCCACGGACAGACGGGCTATCCTCAAGCAGCGCACGCATTATAATAGGCTGGGTGGTCTCCAACCTGCCCTGCCAACCTATGCAGGATCACACACACACATACGCTCCAGTTTGAAATTTGTTCCAACTCTTTTCGCTTGAGAAATGCCATATGACGGCCGGTAGAATTTGTAGAGTTTGTAGAATTGCAAAACAGATGTGTCGACTCCAGCAGGCTCCCAGTGTGTTTACACAAAAGAAATAAAAAATTAAAATAACATAAATCAGTAGTAGTAGTAGTAGTAATAGTAGTAGTAGTAGTAGTAGTAGTATGCAGTACAAGCAAAGACATATCCTTGTATGTCTCTCCTGCCATGGCACCAGTGAAGAGAGTGAGTGAGTGAGTGAGTGAGAGTGTTTTTTTTGTATTTCATCTTATTTTATTTTATCCGATAGTCGATAGGGTCTTCACAAGGCCACAGTGGAACTTCCTGATGTGGCGGTAGAGGTCTCCCGACTGCGTGAAGCGTCGCTCGCACCACTTGCACGCATGCGGCTTCTCCCGTGTGTGCACCACGGCGTGGCGGCTCAGGTTGTGCGAGTACTGGAAGCTCTTGCCGCACTGGCCGCACGTGTACGGCTTCTCGCCCGAGTGCGTGCGCTCGTGCCGCTTCAGCGTGTACATGCAGGAGAAGGTCTTGCCGCACTGCGAGCAGGTGGGCACCGAGCCGTCAGGCGACAGCTTGGCACGCGTGCCGTCCTTCTCGCGGAAGTGCGAGCTGAGGTGCAGCTGCAGCACGTGGGGGCTGGCAAACACCTTGCTGCACAGTGGACACATGCACACCTGCTGCTGCTGCTGCTGCTGCTGCTGCTCCACCGCCGCCACCACCGGGGGCAGCAGCAGCACGCCGCTGGACGTGGAGATGTCCGAGGAGGCCAGGTCCTCGTCGTCCTCCTCCTCCTCGCTGTCCCCGGCCGGCAGCCCGCCCCTCCCCCTGCCCTCGCCCTCCCTGCCGGGGGCGCCCTCCCTCCCCCGGTGGTGGTGCTGGTGGAGGTGGTGGTGGTGCTGGAGGAGGCGGCGGTGGTGGTGGTGGTGGTGGCCCCCCCTCCCCCCTTCCTCGTCCTCATCCTCCTCCTCCTCCTCCTCCTCCCCCATCATCAGGTCCTCCCCCCGGGAGAGCAGGGCGGCTGTGGAGCCGTTGTTGCCCGGGAAGAGGGCAGCGAACCCTGTCACCACTGAGCTCCTGGCACTATTCCCAAAGCGCTGGCTCTCCGGGCTGGTCGGCTCACTGTCCTCGTGCTCTGACAGCAAGTCGTGTTCGTCTTTAACAAGTGGCTCAGTGCCCTGCTGCTGGCTGTCGAGGGCCAGCTGTCCCAAGACATAGGAGGGGTGTAAGGGATCTCTGCTCGACAGAGGCTTGAAAGACAAATCCAGCGCGCAGTCCATGTCATCCGAAGCCAGGGACCTCTGGGACAGGGATACGGCACAGCCACTGACATCAGCTTTTGTTTTTCCAGCTGTTTGGACACAGCCCTCGTCCTCCGCTGACACATAATTGACACCTACAAGGTCCGGGGACCTGCCAGACTGACCGTTCGCCGTCTGCCTGCCCTGCACCGCGCGATCGCACAGGGTGACAGCCAGCCCCGCCTTGCTGTCCACGTCAAAGTCCTCGGTGGCGGGGGGAGGCCTGTGATGTCCGGGGGTCGGCGCGGGGGGCTGACGCCCGACAAGCTGCTCGCCGGCCTGCTCCCCGTCCAAGGAGTTGTCTCTGTCCTCCACACAGCCCACCAGGCCCAGGCCCAGGCCTAGGCCCAGACCCAGACCCTCGGCCATCTTCTCATCCAGCGGGCACGCTTCTTTATCTTTCAGCTTGCCCTTGCACACCTTCACGATGTCGTACATGTGGAGGTAGCTGGCGGCGGCCAGCACGTCCTCCACGGGCAGAGTGCTGAATTCCAACTTCCCCTCATACATAAATTCAAGGAGCAGGCTGAAAGCCGGCGCCGTCACAATGTCACTGTTCAGATGCACAATGTCCCTTTTGTCTAGCTGGTCCCTGTAGAAGAGGTGGAAGTACATGCTGCATGAGGCCAGCACTGCCCTGTGCGCTTTGAATCGAGCCTCTCCAACGAGAACAGTGCAGTCACAGAGGAAACCTTGGTGACGCTGCTGACTCAGACACTGCAGCAACTGGCGGCTATGGTCTGGGAACTCCATTCTACCTTCATAACCTGATGGGAACAGGAAAAACAGGATGGTGAATAAATGAAATGCATAGGCATGGTGACGAGGTAATCTTACCCCCCCCCCCCAGAACAAAACAATGTAGTGAGGGGGAAACGTCAACATGTTTATTGTGTGAACAATATTAAAAAGTTTAAATAAGTGCAGATGCATACTTTATAAACTCCATGATAACATAATACGGGAAATAAACGGGGGGGGGGTTTCAGTCGAAGAAATGAGTTGGGCTGTATCTCATAAGTGAACAAAATAGGGCTGTCCGACAACACAACGCACACATTTAAACAAACGACGTGTGAACAGTGAAGAGTAGTTGTTGACCTACTATAATATTCGCTCGTCTGACCTTGTATCATCATCCTGTGAACCGTTTCGTCTCCAGATAATCTCCCAATAAGAGCATATTCCGGGTGAAGTGATCTCGCCTATAATATATACTTTCTGCGCTCCCCATGTAAAACCCCTCGATGCTGGATCCGTCGTTCAGCTGCTCCTATAACACAGCTGTCCTAATAACCTAATATATGGGCTACGCGATGATCGAAGTGCTCGTAAAAGAAACGAGTCTGATCGCCGATCGGGTTGGGGGGGGGGGGTTAAGGTTAAGAAGAAGCCAGAGGAGAGGGAGAGAGAGAGACAGAGAGAGGGGGAGAGAGAGACGGAGAGAGGGGGAGAGAGAGACAGAGAGAGGGGGAGAGAGAGACGGAGAGAGGGGGAGAGAGAGGCAGAGAGCCAGAGGGAGAGAGAGTAAACTGGTGCTCCTGTGTTTGCTGATCACACTGCGAGCTGTGGAGTCAGCTGCTCTGACATCACCGCAATGGAAACGCGACCTCCAGCTGTGCTGCTGCTGCTGCCGCGATACTCTTTATTATGCCGTAGCCTATGCTGTAGCCACACCATGAGTTTCACTTATAACACACAATTAGTAGATACAGTACAGTATGAATAAGAATGAACGTGGTATCACTTTGACTCATCTAAAAAAAAAATAAAAAAAATAAAGCTCAAAAGAGGAGAAAAAAAACAAAACGAGATCGCACAGCGCAGCCGATGCGTTAAATAAGTATACTAAATAATACACGGCTCTCGTTAAACGCGCACCGCCGAGCCAATCATAAAACATGAGAAACATTCACTAGAACGAGGAATGGGAAGAGGTCGCGGTTTCAACTCAATATTTCTTTGTACCGTTTAGCTTTTTACGGGAAAAGTAGGCAACTTCGATCGTCAGAATTGGTTCGTCTAAAAAAAAACAAAAAACGACCGAGGATCTACAGCCGATAAGAATACCGCGGGGATGAGGGCAAAAGGGGACAAGGAAAATAGTGTTCCGTGTTGGGAAATATGCATTATTATTGCTGCTGCTGCTGCTGCTGCTGGGAGCCTTTTATGAGCCCAGGAACTCACAGCCAGCCGGACGACCGACCGACCGACCGACGCGAACGCAACTTCTTTCGCTTTCCTCGCTTCCCCACAGTTGAGAACGTAACAAGATACTCACACGTATTCTTTCTCCGGCGCTTCGTGTTTTTGCGTGTGTTTCTTTTCCTCCGATAGGTACCTATGCGTCCCGATGTCTTTTCATGGTGTGTGTGAGGCCAGATGTTCTCTGTTCTCTGTTCTCTCTCTCTCCCGTCGCCTCTTTCTTGGGCTTCGGTTCGACCCTGGCTGGCAGCAGGCGAGCCGCACTCAGCGCTGTGTCAAGCAGGTTGATCGCGGCAGTATAGTCTCGCGATAGTACCGACCGGGTTCGTCGCCGCAGCGCGTAGTCTCGCGAGAGTACCGACCGAACACCATGAGTTCTCTGTACTACTGCACGGGTTCACACAGTGGCAGCAAGTAGCAGAGCACCTTGGGGTTGGGGCGGGGGGGGGACATACATTAGTTTATTTAAAAAAAAAAAAATCACATTAAAAAAGTAGCATCATTTCAATCATTTTAGACCTGCTCTATAAAAGTTAGAGGTCTTGAACTCGTACTTTTACGTATTTCTACGTTTCCCTTGTTGGGAAGAGTTGTTAGAACAAAAGTGTGGTCATTTGTAAACTACATCATGCATGTTCCGTTTCGTTTGTATTCATATATATTCCATTATATATCTTTATTTATGTTGACGATTAAATAAAAATGCCTGGTGTCTCCAGTCTCTCTCTAATCAGCTTCCTCGTATTTAATAATGAATGTGATTGATGTACAACACAACGTCTGGGCTTTATCAATTTTCTGTACTTTCTGTACTTTTTAACTGTACAATCAACAATTAAATCCTGTGTTAACATCGTTTTTTATAAAAAAAAAAAATTATTATAAAATTATTGTTGGTGTTTGTGATGGCAATGCAGCGGGGGAAACAGAGGCTCGGGGTTGCAGCTGCTCGTCTTGTGCACCACCCCCTCCCCTCCCCTCCCTAGACACCCACCACCCACCCACCCAGCCCCCCCCCCCACACACACACACACCCACACCCACACACACCCACACACACACACACACACACACACTCCATCCCCCCCCTTCCCCATACTCTTCCAACTGCCTCGGTCACCTTTGCCCTGTGTTCCAGCTGTCGTGTGTGTTTTGAAAGGGCCATTTGCAGCTCCTTGCGGCCCTCCGACACAGAGGGGAATGAGCGCCGCGGTGTGACGGGAGACGGCCAGTCACTGGAGGGGCGGCGAGGATTCTTATCCACTTATGGCGTTATTCCATTTTTAGTCTGCTGGCTGCTGTTCCCGCTACGCCACCAGGGGTGTGCATCTGTACCCGGCTCCATTCTTCTTTGATGTTGGTTAAAAGAAAAGAAAACGAAAAAGGAAAAAAAAGAAAGTACAAACTTTCCGTTTCTTTTCTTTCTTTATTTCTTTTCTTTTTTTTTCTTTTTCTTTTCCTTTCCTTCTTCCTCCTCCTCCTCCTTGTGGAACCGGACGTGTCATTCACTGTCACTTGTTGTGAGGCTGTTAGATCGGTGGTTCGTAACACACACACACACACACACACACACACACACACACACACACACACACACACACACACACACACACACACACACACACACACACAGACACACACACACACACACACACACAGCGTTCAGAGGAGGTGCTGGGAGGGGGCAGTGTGTGTGTGTGTGTGTGTGTGTGGGGGGGGGGGGTCGGAAATAGTGCTTCTGAGTGCTGAGCTTCAGATGTGTGTGCCATATAAAAACAATTTACCATTCTACTCACACACATGCACGCGCACACACAGACACACACACACACACACACACACACACACACACACACACACACACACACTCAACCAGAGTCCATGCGGGAGGACCAACTGGACCAACTATGTGGATAAGAATAGGACTAGTGGCCCTGTGTTTCCCTGGCCTGGCAAACGCAGACAGCCCAGCAGAGGAGGGGTGCGTGTGTGTGAGTGTGTGTGAGTGTGTGTGTTCACACAGGGGCAAGACAAAGCAGTGGTTGTGCCCGGGGACGGTGGCCTCAGAGAGAGGCTCAGCATGCTGAAGGTTCTCACACACACAGAGAAGAGGGGGGTAGGGGGGAGGGGGGGCTGCGGTAGGGAGAGAGGGAGGGCAGGAGGGAGGGAGGGAGGGAAAGAGAATGAGTGCGGTGAAGGGAGAGTAGGAGGGGGGGAGGGAGAGAACGAGAGAACACTTCCTGGAGGTTCATTCTTTCTCTCTGCAATCATCAATGGCATTCTCCCCCCGACCCACCCACCCCCACACTTTACCATCCCCCCACCACCATCCGATCCAGTCGCCCTCTCTCTCTCTCCCTCTCTGTCTGTCTGTGTCTGTCTCTGTCTCTCTCTCTCTCTCTTTCTCTCTCTATCTGTCTCTCAGACAAACAAAAAAAGGCCCTGCATTCCAATGCAGCCGGACTGCCAGCCAACCAGCCTCTGCTGAACCACACACCACTCTTCCCACTGGACCACTGGTGCCATCCTGGTGATGGGCAGCAGCACTGGGTTGTGCACTGGAGGCAGGCCAGGCCAACACTGGGATGAGGGGCTCACTTCCTGGTTTCCATGTTCTGTTCATCAGATGCAATCTACATCACCTGCAACAGGTGTTATATGATGGATTATCAATGGATTGATTGGTTGGTTCATTAGTTGATTAATTGATTGATTGGTTCATTGGTTGGTTGATGGATTGCTTAATGAATTGATTGAATGATTGAATGATTGAATGAATTGGAATGACTGGTAAATGATTGATTGATTGATTGATTGATTGATTGTCATATAACCTATAGATGCCCGCAGCCCACATGGGATTATAAGATACTGTTACAAACATAAAAATGTACAACAGAGATTCAAAATGCATTATGCTATGATCAGATATATAATATACATGTAGGTAACATACACAAATACTACATTCCACATATAAAATCATAATTAGTCATGATATAAGTAATATAAATCATAATAGATTATCAAATTTGACTTGATATTTTGATAATTATAGGTATGTACAGTATAGGCAGAAACATTTCTGATTTGTTATGCATTTTTCCTACTATAAGGACAGTTTTAAATTTGTATTGTTCTTTTTTTCTTAAGTAGTTGAATAGTTTGTAGTTTTTTATGTTACTGCAATGGCTTAATAGTCATATCACCAACTTGTGCACCACCTGTGTCACCATGGTGGGCTTTGTTTGGTGGGTTTAACCAAGGGAAATTACAAAGTTGGTATAAGTGCAGGTGTCCACAAATCTTCTCAAGATAAAAGCATCGCCAATTGCCTGTCTATCACTTAATTTTTTAACTTCAATAAAAATGAGTAGTAACATTAAACACCTAATATATATAAGCCTAATATTATTATCTTGAGTAATATATGTACAATGTACCTATGTACATAATGTACTTAATGGGTAAATACAGCAAACATCACTGTGATGGTTGATGTGTGTGGTTATTGTTGAGGATCTCTTTATATTACTGACAGACCCATGGTGAGCTATCGGTGCACCATGCCTCTTAAACGTGACTGTGACTAATCAATATGAAATATTGTTGGATATTGTTGCACAGTGGATTGACATTTTGGCATTTACTTTAGTACATTTTCTAAAGTACAGTCTTCAGCCTTTGTCCTTGAAAGTATGTATTTAAAAAAAAAAGCTATACAATCAGTTTGTCATTACAATATCTCCTTTTTCAGTTTGGTTTTCTGAAATAAAGAGGGATAATAAAGGAGTAGGATCGGGGGGCCGGGATTTCAAAAGTGATACTATACCATAACAAATACTTTAGTACTCTGACCCATGTAGGATCTTATCTTTGAAAACTTTTGCAAAGCCTACATATGAACTAATAAAACGGAATATAGGTCTATTACTATTACTCTGTCACTGTCTCTGTCTGTCTCACTCTCTCTGTCTCTCTGTCTCGCTCTGTCTCTGTCTCTGTCTCTCTCTGTGTCTCTGTCTGTCTGTCTCTCTGTTTCTGTTTCTGTCTCTGTCTCTGTCTCTCTCTGTGTCTCTGTCTCTGTCTCTCTCTGTCTCTCTGTCTCGGTCTCTCGCTCTCTGTGTCTCTGTCTCTCTCTCTCTGTGTCTCTGTGTCTCTCTCTTTCTCTGCCTCTCTCTCTGTCTCTCACTCTCTTTATACTTTGGGTTGTGATATCAATATGTGTCTCTGTCTCGCTCTGTCTCTGTCTCTCTCTGTGTCTCTGTCTGTCTGTCTCTCTGTTTCTGTTTCTGTCTCTGTCTCTGTCTCTCTCTGTCTGTCTCTGTCTCTCTCTGTCTCTGTGTCTCTGTCTCTCTCTGTCTCTCTGTCTCTCTCTGTCTCTCTGTCTCTCGCTCTCTGTGTCTCTGTCTCTCTCTCTCTGTGTCTCTGTCTCTGTCTCTCTTTCTCTGCCTCTCTCTCTGTCTCTCACTCTCTTTATACTTTGGGTTGTGATATCAATATGATGTAATCTGAGCAATTTCTCTGACTTTTTTGTTGTTGTTCTTGTTTTTTTTTATAACTTGAAAATAATAAAGACATTTTTTTCCTATTACATGATTGGCACTTCATATAAACAAGCCTATTTTTACGATCTATTTTTGACCTGTTTGAATATTGATAAGATGACTTGACTCGCATGCTTTCCACTCCCGAAAGTGACCCGACTCAGGTCGGCACTAGGACCCGGGAGGCGGTTTTGTGTGTGCGCTACAGCAGCGTTGCAGACAGGACGTTTGGGGAGGTGTAGTGGAAGAAAGGCAAGAGAGAAACGGAGTAAATGAAAGCACTTTTGTCCAGATTATTGAAGGACTTATCCACTAAATAAATCGCCGAAACAGCTTACTATAATGACATGGACACACTGTTGACCTCCCGTCCAGGTAATTGCACAGCGTTTCCTTGTGATGGTGACTGTAAGAGTTGGAGGGCTAGACGGGGTAAGTCCCATTGTACTGCATGGGATGCGGTTATTCTCACCCAAACTGCCCTGCTAGGCCCCACAGCCTCTCGATCGCTGCATGCAAACGTGAAATTAAGTTATTTCTGGACTTTTAAGTTGGCTTCTAGCTACTTTTGCATTCAAGTTCTACGTACACGTGTGTATAATATCCGACGAATATCGCGTTGATTAATTATGCAATAGCGATGGCCAATCCATCTTTTTAACCATTCATTTTTTGGGGGGTTGGACAATAAGCTTTTTGAAACTAAGCTGGCGTGGACGCCAACATATCAATGGCCGTGTTGTATTGTGTGGATCACTTCCACGGGAAGTGCTCTCTGTCTACTTTTATTGCTCAATAGGTTCATCAAAACAACAGCTTCAAGTGTGCAACAACACGAGCGCAAACAGCCGAGTCGTGCATCATCATTTTGTTTGTTTGATTGTTTGATTGATTGCCATTTTTTTTTCTATGATCACACGCCGAGCAGAATACTTAAGTTTCGAATTTGCACACACGTGAAACCAAGTTGTTGTTGTATTTTGCGAAGTGCGAACGTCGCCCGCAGAGACAGTGGCGGGAGGATGCAGCAGCAGCAGCACGCTAACACCTCGGTGGTGACGCGTCGCACGCACCTTTGACCGGCTGACACCTGGACACCACGTCCACGGCCGACACGCAGAGGAGCGTTGCGTCCCCCTGACGATGTCCCCTTTGTTGTCGACACGCTTGCTCTCTCATTCAACGAGAGCTACTTGTATTCACGTCATCTTCCAATGCATATTATTTAACCTCCTGGTGTAAGCATCACCATCCAATAGATCCATATCCCAAGATGCTCACATGAAATTGATCAGATGAAGATATTTTCTGATATATGACATGACCTAACCATGTGTAAGTATGAAACCATAAAAACAAGTCATTAGCAAAAATACAACAAGGGGTCATAGCATATATATATATATATATATATATAATCCAGGGAGGAAAATACCATTGTCCCTGGGCATGTTGCTCCCTTCACGCCTTCAGTGTCAACATGTTGTTTGTATCAGTCATGAGACTACATCTGTCCACTGTGTGTACATGTGAGGGTGAACACGCCATGTGACACAGAGGAAAGACGCAAGAAGCTGGCGAAATGGTGATGATGATGATGATGTGGCCCACCGCTTCACTGTGTGGCCCTCCTTGTTCTATTTAGAAACCTCCCCCCCCCCTCCATCCCCCCCAATGCTGTCCCCGTTACTATGTGAAAGGATTTGACGAGTTCTGCTTCGCCGACATCCCATTGACGCAAATGCGCCACCAGTTGCATCCAGAATCTTAGGAATGCTGTTTGAAATTTTCCCCGGCATACAGGCAGGCCGATTGTGCCCTTGCCCCGGCCCGTCGTGCGTACGCCACTGCGGGTGACGATTTGCGTTATCGCGGCTCCGGGGAGGAGGATTCGCCCATCCGACGTCCCCCCCCCCAGCATCATGTGACTGGCGGTCCCACTGCTTATGCTACGTCACTGGGGGAGACATCCTCATCGCGCGGAGGCCTCAGACAGTTCCTTGGTTTATCCTCAGTGCCCACAGCCACCCACTGAGCCGCTTGACTGGTGTAAATGTCACCATACCACATCACACCATAGTCTTCCTCTCTGTTATCTTTTTGGGGTGTGTACAGCTGTGTTTGTGATGTTTAGAGGGTTTATTTTGATCTTTGATGTTATTTTGGTATCCGGGGTGAATTAGCCCGAGTAGAAGTTGAATTGTCTTTGGACGATGTGATTTTAAGGAATTCTTCTCCAGCGGAAAATGGCAGACGCCTCCTGTTTTTTGAACAATTTCTGAGATGCAATGTCCACTACATCAGAGCAGGAATCCCTCTGTTTCACCCATCCAATACGCAAACAGAAGCTGAAGCTTGTCTGCTACACACATAGCCGTGCTACAGTCCTAGTCCCCGCTGTGTGTTTTGGAGAAACTGGCCTGACCGTGTACTGTGCTGCACTGTGTTGTCCACGTGGGCCTCATGGCCGCATGGCCCACTGACTCTCTTGGTGTGTGGCATCTTTTGCTGCATGACACTGATTTGCATTGAATGGAGTGGCCCCCCCCAGAGCCGGAGCCCAAACGATGAATGATTGAAAGCCGGACTGACAGCAGGGCAGTCAGGCAGGCGGTGGCCCACAGGCCCTCGGACCATGTGACCCACTGTCAGGGTACTGGGTTCATTCAGTGGCTGCTGGCTGCAGTGTTGTTGGCTGCAGCCCAGGAGTTTTCCACACAGGCCACAGTTGCAACAGGTCGGCCTGTTAAAACAGCAATGCTCTGTTGTGGCTCCACAGTGGTGTGTGTGTGTGTGTGTGTGTGTGTGTGTGTGTGTGTGTGTGTGTGCTAGGAGTGCATTAGTTAATACAAGTTTCTTTCATTTCCCCATTTGAGTCTAATTCAGAGGCATAATGGAGCTAATGGATTTAAAAGGCTTGAGGATCACACACACACACACACACACACACACAACAAATATTTATATTAATAAAGCACATTTGTCAATATTTGTCCAAACATTTAAGCAGTGCATTTACAAAAGCAGCTATGGGCCAGAAGTACAATGAAGGTATGAATGGTGGTATGAGGGGCTGGAAGGCAAGAAGACCACCAGTGGAACTTTTCCCTGGAGTAGGCCTACTGTGAAATGCAACACAGCAAAAACACAGCTTTAGAGGGTTTTAGGATGCCAGCCACAGCCAAGGGGGCTAGGCTGGGGAAATCAAATGGTAGGCAATATGTGTGTGTGTGTGTGTGTGTGTGTGTGTGTGTGTGTGTGTGTGTGTGTGTGTGTGTGTGTGTTCGGGTGCATAGCTTGTCTGCAAGCGCGTACTTTTCAGCTCCCAGTCTTCCACGTAGTGCACAGTGAGGCTCAGATACGGTTGCATTGTGCGACGAGACCACAGGTCGGTCGTCGTAGAGAAGTGGTTTCCGGTTGACATTCTTGCCGTAACTTCCTCCCTGATGTTATTGTAGAGTTTAGGCAACGCTTCCTCGGCTAAATATTTCCCACTGGGCAACTCGTATCGCGGTTCTAATGTTTTCATCAGCTTTCTGAATCCTTCTTGTTCCACGGTATGAATGGGAATCGTGTCCTCGGCTATATGGAAGGAGATAGCTGACGTTATCTCTCTCCATTTGGTGCTCGTCCTCTCATAACGGGAGGAGCTGAACATAGACTCTGTGAGTGAAGTTTGTTTGGTTGAGGTTACAGAAGCGGCAAAGGGAGTGGCGGCTCCCTTTAGCTTGGTACAGTCATCGTACTCGACAACGTGCTTTATTTTCAGGTGGTTCAACAGATTTGTAGTGTTGCCTGTCTTCGTCGCAACATCTTTCATGCAAGTCTTACAGACGACGGTTGTTTGTTCGGTATCATTCTGCCTGTAACCGAACCATTTCCCAATGACAGACGTTACGTGTCCTCTTTTTGGAACTAATTCGGTCCCTCGGCTCGCATCTTTCTCTTTCTCCGCCATGTTGCTCGCCTACAAGAGCTACTCAGCGGCAGGGGTGGAGTCTCCGCCCCTTCCTTGTTGTCTACACACAACAAGGAAGGAGCGCCGCCGCGGAAAAAGAAAAGCAAGAGCAACGAAATCTCATGTGAAAACTTTGAAGTAGTTTAGAAAATAAAACTCGATGCTTGCTTCACATAATCAGATTAATAATCAGTCAATTGGAAATCACACACTACACACTACACACACACACACACACACACACACACACACACACACACACACACACACACACACACACGATGGACTCCTACTCGCCCATTTAGCTTGTGGAGGTTTTAGTGCTTCCCTGAAGTTGGAGCGTTTTCTAGAACAATGAAGGGGAACTAGTCGCCAACAGGAGCAGAGCAGCGCCTACACTGAACTTTCAGCCATCTGTTAAACGTTCTCTGATTACTTGTGTGTTGCGTAATCAAAGTGGTTTCTTTTAAGCGTAAATATCTTTCTCATAAAATGTTGCCTAATATACCGCTTCTGCTAAATGTTTGGGTCTACTCATCGTGAAACAGGTCTTCCGCGGTGTCCAGCCTACTTCCAGTTAGTCAGGAGTAATTGATAAGTAAATTCTTATTTTAGGTGGTGCATTCAGACGCCATTGAATATGGGTGTTTTTCCTCCTGTATCTTTGCTGTAGCTCAAATTTACCAAGCTGATATCATAAGTCCGTATTCAGTCTTACAAAGTTACAAAATAGCGTCGTAGTAAGAGAGCCCTGTTGTTCTTTTGTCTACTATTGTGTAAAACGAAATGGTATAATCGCTATGGCTGGTGTCCAACTTTCAACACCTCCTTCAACGAATGCGTTGAAATCAATGGCTTTAGGAGCTTTGTCATGCTTAATACACAAGAGTTAGTGGAATTCACACATTGCACACGTCATTAACAATTTTATAGAAAATCGGAGACTTATCTGAAGCCTTGGATTAACAAGGTCACATTTTGGGGGCAATCACGGCAACTGGCCTCCTATTTAAAAGTAACTCCCGAAAAACACCAGATCATTCCTTCTCCGGGAATCCATGTAAATGATTGACGCGACAAATCGGATGTAAAGAACCGACCCCAGTTGCCATGTCTCCAGAAGCCCCCTTCCCCCCACCCCCCCCCCTTTAGCCGGGTTAAGCCGCATTGCATGGCGTCAGTCGCGTTGTGTTTGGATGTGGAGGCATTCCTCGCATACCTGTCGGCTTTGAGCAGCTTTGTGCGTGTGCGCTGTGAGCTGACTCCTATAGCCTACAGCGGCCTCCTTTTACTAAAGGAGGGGTGGGGTCAACGTGAGCGACAAGCAAGGTCATAGAGGGAGCGTCTTCCTGGGCTGCGAAGAGATCAATCAAGGGTGCTCATCCCAAGATCCCCGCCCCTTGGACCGGAACCAGAGGGGATGGGGTCAGATGGAGACCTAGCAGCACGCAAAGGGTCTGCAGTAGATCTACATTTAAGGCATTTAGGGCAGAGATCTACCTTACACACACGGACAGTCGCATACACAAATGCACACACACCCATCGATCCCATCCCTACATCCCCCTCCAGTGGATTAAAGAGTTATTTTTTGCTTTAAACGTGTTACATGATCGTCAACATGGTAATATATGCAATTTTGTCACTGCTCCTAAATCAACTCATTTAGAAAATCAGGAGGAAAATCCTGTCTCAGCCATCCAGTGTGTGAACGTTCCCCTCTGCAGGTGTGCACTTTCCGGTGTTTGCGTCGAAAAATGTGCCTTTTCAAATACACTGCAACGTCACAAGAGGGACACCGGTGGCGAGGTGTGTGTGGGGATGTGTGGTGGAGCTGCGTCTGGGCAGACGGTACTAGCTTAGAAAAAGAATCACAAAGTTGCCATGGATCGTAACCCTGCAGATAACCCCACCCTCCTTCCGAGAACTAGCCCAAAAGCCATGTTTTAAAATCTAACAGTGTTCAACATCGAGCTGAAACGAGGGGTTTACTAACACTTTGTGAGCGCAGAAAGCTGCTTAGAAACAGTCCCGCTTGGTTTCAGTTGGGATTCTGCGCGGACACGCCTTGTTCCCTCCCAGAAGGTGGGAGGACAAATTGTTGGGTACTTTACGGTGTTTTTCCTGAGCGAAAGCCCCGCATTACATGAAGAAGATGAGTAGCCGCAGAAGAAAGCACATACCGTCCGGCCCCAACGTTGAGTATTTGTGTTGTACAGCAGCCACATTTATCATTGTTGAATTCCCCGTAAAATCCCAGGTCTCGGTGCGTCCCGAGTTTCCGTGATGCCGTAGATTCATGTGTGTGACACGAGAGGCTGGAAAACGTGTGGTTTTTTAAAAGTAGAACCTGAACCGTCCATTAACAAAACATTTGTCTAACTTGGCCTTTGTTTGCTCTCAGGCGATTATTAGATTCAGCATGTTTGTTTTTAAACTCCCATCCTCTTTAGCCAATGTTGGCATCGACCCATTTTCCACACCTTGTACACTATTGATAAGACAGGATGTCTCTGAGAGGTAGCTGGTGTAAAATGTAACTACAGGAGCGGTCAAACAGTGGCCAGCAGAAAAACACTTTGTGTCGCAAGGTTTACCTAATTACTCATACACTGGCACTGACACATTACTGGCACACACACGCTAACGTACTCGCAAATGCATGCACTTCCCTTTGCCTAGTGCACACACACACACATTGAGGCACACACACTGTGTGTGTCACACAGACACACACGTACGCACGTTAGACAAACAGCCCATCAGGACAAGGGAGCTGGCATGTTGTCGCCGCCCGGCAGCTGTGCGCCGTGTGAAATGTCACCGGCACGCCGCCGTGTTGTGATGGGAGGGCGTCCGCCTGCCTCGGCTTTGACACGGGAGGCAGTCGGGTGTCACGTCGGCTGTCACGACCGCCTCTGCCCTCCGTCGCCCCCCAGGAGTCACGGCGGCACAGAAGGTGAAAGACCGCGGTGCGGACCCTGTCCGACCGTCCATCAGCCTCCACCGCCACCCCCACCCCACCCGGCCACCTCTCCCAACCCCTCCGCGCTGTCACCCACTCCCCGGGAGGTGAGGTCTGGGCTCTGCTCGCCTCCGCCCAGGTGACTCGCCTCCCCCCCCGGAGGTGCTGATAATGAAAGGTTCCTCCGTGCCTCGTCCTCCAGTCGTGTGAGAGTGATTATTTTACACACTAATTGAGGCCTTCTGCAGTAAACAGCCGATGCAGATAATCTCCCTGCTGCACACGCGCCATTGAGGTGACACACTTCAGGGCGATGGCATCTACTGTATTTCTGAAGACGTGTGACTTTTTTTCAAAGTGCGGACTTGCTTGCAACGTAGCGGCCGTCGTCGTAGCGTCCTTCTGCTGACTCTGCTACGATACGAATCTTTTCCAAGACGTGCACACCCGCGGGGGGTAGGAGATCGCAGCGGGTTCAGGGCGTGCACGTGACGCACCAGGACCAAGGCCCTCTTCCCTGGCCTTCTCTCATTCCTGTTCGATTCGTCACGTTTGAGTATGCAAGCTTGTTTTAGACTCTGGGGCCGTGCTGACGACAGGGGAGCAAGTGAACCAGGGAGGGAGGGAGGAAGGGAGAAAGGGAGGGAGGGGGGTTGGGTAATGAGGGTGAGTGCGGTGTCTCTCTTGGCACGTTGTAAAACCCAGCAGGGCCTAATCTCCCCCCGTTTTGAATTCCAGATTCTCAGCCTTGGGAGCCGTTCTGTGCGTATTTGTTCCAGACGGGCTGAGCTGGGTCAGATGATCCGTGTGAAGGACGTACCTTCGTTCCTGCCCTGTGTTGCGCGCACCAAGCTTCCTCCCCTGCATGCGTCCGCCCATGCTGCCAGCCCCCCATATCTCGCTTATCTCCCGAAGGCCTTTTTCTTTGGTGTGGGGGGGGAGTCGAGACAAAACATCACCAGTGGCTCAGCAGATACGTGCGTATGTCTGCGTCAAAAATGCAGATGTCTGTGTCGATGCAGATGTGTGTGTGTGTGTGTGTGTGTGTGTGTGTGTGTGTGAGTTTATGTATCCGTGTGTACGCAGACGGATGCAATTGTACATATTTGAACAGTATTCAGGCTCCTGCAGTCCACCGTCCACAGTGTTCCCAGTGCCCAAAATGCCCTGCATTGCAAGTAGAGGCTTGCACCACGGTGACTTTGTTGTGCCTATCATAACCAGTGGTTATGCCGTCCCCAAAATGATACTTCCCTTTTAAGATGATGCACATACTTCACCCACACAGTCTGAATGCGCCTGCAGCCTTTAGTGGCCACATAGACCTGACCAAACTTCACCACTTATTTATTTTTATTTTTTTTGTATATATTTTTTCCCGTTTCCATCGAGGATTACGAATCGTCCCGACATCAAAGCAGGGGAACGGGATGGAGAGAGGGAGGAGAGAGAGAGAGAGAGAGAGAGAGGAGAGAGAGAGAGACAGACAGAGATGGAGAGGGAGAGAGAGGGAGAAAGAAAAGAAAGATTGTGGGTTCCCCAGATTCCATAGGAGCGCTGCGGCCAAAAAAGCCCAGTGAAGCCCGACAGAACAGGGCTCGCTTGTCCTCCTCCTCCTCCTCCTATTCCCCGGCCCCTTGTTTGTTTGACTCATTTGCTCCCCTGACAAGTATAAAGAGCCCGGCCTCCTTGTTAGGCTAACGAAGGCCGCAACAACTGTTGGATTGGGGGCACATATTCAGCTGCCTCTGCAGTGCTTGATGGGGATGGGGGGGGAGGGCATGGTGGTCGTGTGGTTTGTGGAGGCTGACCGCAAAAAAAAGAATGAAATGAGAGCACAACAGTGGGGAGAGAGGTGGGTGGTGGTGGTGGTTGGTGGGTGGGTGGATGTGTGTGTGTGTGTCGGCCTGTCGGGTGGGGGTGGGGGGTGGGCAGAAGTTGACTAGTGTCTTTGTGAGGTTCCCAGAACATTGCTCAGTGACCCAGTCAGCCTCAGGAGAGGGGATGTTGTGTGTGACGTGCCACCGGGACGCCGCCACCGCTGCTGCTGCTGCGGTCGGCGCGGGAGCCCATAGGCTCCTGCGGCTGGTCATGTGACCCCAAAGGACAGCCACGGATTTGTTCTCTTGAGCGCAACCCCTGGTGCTGCGTTAAGGAAGTGTGCCGGGGTGTCGAGGGCAGAAAAGCAGCATCGCTGTTCATTTAAAAAAAAAAAAAAAAATAGATAGATAGATAATACTTTTTCTGTCTGGTCACCTGACCTTCAGAAATTCTGAATACCTCCCCACTTTTTCCAGGCTTGTAGTCATATCATCATGATGGAATTGGACGGATTCCTTCTCCCCCGTGTTTTGATGATGGTTTGCGAGTGCACTTTTTTTTTGTACTCACCAACATTCTGTGCCCACCTGATCAAGGGTGTCTCATGACGGTGCAATCCTGACTCTCTCTCTCGCTCACACACACACACACACACACCCACGCACGCACGCACACACGCACGCATACACACACACACTGCTGTAGTGTAGCCTCCAGTGGATAGACTGAACGGATTAATTTACCAACTAATTAAAAAAAGCGTAAAACGAAGATGCCAAAATCCCGAACCATGTCGATTAAAAGATGTCATTAAACGTACAGTTTTCTTTTTCTCTTCAACTGATTTCACAGAACACGTAGAGTAGATATATATATATATAGAATATATATACACACATGTACAAATGCTATGACAGTGTTGGGCCTCCAAACACTTTTCTGTTTGCAACAAAAAGTGCAAATATGCAAAAACCTATGAATGCAAATGACTGCATGCGCTCTACAAACTCCACGGTCTACAAACAAACAAAACGAAACGTAGACAAAAAAACTTTGGCAACTGTTGCTAAGCAGCCCGACTCTCCCCGGACGCCACAGCTACAGCTTGACGACAACAACAGAGACGACAGCGACAACAGTGGAAGGTGACGTGATGGATAGTGTTGTGAGCGAAGGCCCCCAGGCAGGGGTGGGTGGGGGGGTGCCGGCAGCAGAGGGTGCCTCCCCAGGAGGGCCAGAGGGGGGCTCTGGGCTCGGGGCGTCTGGCCGTCCGCGCTGGCTCCCCGCGCCGGGTAATGGGGAAGCAGCCGCGATGCTAAATGTGCTGGAGAGAAGCAAATTGCTGGGCGGCAGCTGTCGCCGGGCTGGCGTGGCGTGGCGTGGCGTGGTGTGGGGACCGCCACTCACTCTCTCTCTCTCTCTGTCGCGCGGCAGGCCCACTGCGTGCTTACTTCTCTGTGCCGAGTCCTCCTGCTCCTCCTGCCGTGGAGCTGCTGCCGCTGGCTGGCTCGCTCGCTCACTCTCGCTCTTTCTGTCCCTCCCACTCCTCGCTCGTCTGCCTTTCTTTTCTGATTTCCGTCGCTGTGCATCCGTCTCCGTTTGAGGCGGCTATGATGTCAACTACTTCACAACAATTGCCAAGTTGGCAAACTTCACGATAATAGTGAAACAAGTGAAATAGTCACTTCATATTTCTACTTTTCATGGCGTGTCCAATATACATAATTCATGTCAGCATGGCATAATACGTGAAAAAAAAAACCTCATTTGTATGCTAATTATTAATCTATATTCTATCAATCAAAACAATCATGTTCTACTGTCTTCGCTGTTTAGTTATTCACCCGCAACAGTACACTCACATTCGCGCTCTGTTTGGCTATGCCCCTTCACTACTGCAAGCTCCGCCAACACACACACACACACACACACACACACACACACACACACACACACACACACACACACACGTGCACACTACAGCACAATAACCCTGCTGACACCACAGGCCCATGGCGGAAGCTGCTTGGGAATGGGGCAAAGAAACTCCCAGTGCCCGACATCAATCACATCACTGGCACCTCTCGCCAGTTGAAAGAGGGCGGGCGGGCGGAGAGGCACAGAGAGAGAGAGATGGGAGGGAGGGAGAGGGGGAGAGAGGAAGAGGATGGATTCTCTGAGCCAGGATCGCGTGGGCTGTGGGAAAGCTGGACTGCTCCGTCTCCGCTTCGGCCCCCCCAGCTTCCCTGCTGCAGGGTCCTGGTGGGTCACGTGTGTGTGGGGGGGGGGGGGGGTGGGGGTCACCTCGCTTCCTGGGTTATTTACGGCGGGTGGCAGGAGAAGCATGTCAGCCAGCGGTAACAAGGAGAGGCGGGAACAACGTCGCCCTGCGGCCAGTCAGAGTCGCAGCTGCATCAAAGTCACTGTCTCACACACCGCTGCATCGACCTCACTGTCTCACACACCACTGCATCGACGATGACATCAGTGTCTCACACGCCGCTGCATCGACCTCACTGTCTCGCACACCGATGCATCCACCTCACTGTCTCACACACCGCTGCATCGACGATCACTGTCTCACACACCGCTGCATCGACCTCACTGTCTCACACACCGCTGCATCCACCTCACTGTCTCACACACCGCTGCATCCATCTCACTGTCTCACACACTGCTGCATTGATGATGACCTCACTGTCTCACACTGCTGCATCGATCTCACTGTCTCACACACACACCACACAGGAGGGAGGGAGAGAGAGAGAGGGGGCCAGAGGGACTGGGTGCTCCATCCCCCTGGTCAGTGTGAGGGCACCGGCGCCCTACTCCAGCCATTGAGAGTTAATTGGCACTAATTTGAACTAAGTAACGTGTGTTTATTTGTTTGCTGTGCGGTAACCCAGTTAACTAATCCATGGATTCTTGTTTGCCCAGTGAGAGAGTGAGAGAGAGAGGAGAGAGAGAGAGCGAGAGAGAGAGAGAGAGAGAGGGGGGGGGGGGAGGGCGGTGGGGGCAAATCTCTGGCCCCATTGAGGCAAGAGGGGATGTGGGGGCTTTGTGTGTGTGTGTGTGTGTGTGTGTGTGTGTGTGTGTGTGTGTGTGTTGTGTGTGTGTGTGTGTGTGTGTGTGTGTGTGTGTGGTGTGTGTGTGTGTGTGTGTGTGTGTGTGTGTGTGTGTGTGTGGCTGGGGTTTGGTTGGGGGGGGGTTGCTTCCCACAGTGTGTCTATGGTAATCAGCAGGTGTCACTCGCCACGGAGAAGAAGTGAGCGCTTTCTTACGAGCGTGAGAACGAGGGTCTGCCGCCATCAGACCCCTCCCTCCCGCCACCACCACTGCCATCCACAGCCCCCCAGCTCCAGCTCCAGCCCCAGCCCCATTCTCCTCCTGGAGACGCAGCAGGAGAAGCCACACTGACTGGATGGGGTGGGGGGGATGGGTGGGGGGGTGGGGTGGGGGGGGGGGGGATGGAGAGTTTTCTTTTTTTGCAGCGGAGGCCGGGTCGACCTGTTGATGCTTCTGCCAAGAGTGGAGCTCCCCATCCAGCTGCATGGCAGGAGGGGGGTGGGGAGAGGGGTCGCAGCTAAACAAAAGAGGAGAGAGAAAAGGGAGACAGCAGAGTTAGGAGGAGGAGGGAGGGAGGTGGGGGACAGGGGGGACGGGGAAGAGTTCACTCACTGGGTGACTGGGGCGGGGGGGGGGTGGTCGCATTTGAGCCATCCTGCTCTGTGGCTGCCTGGAACAGCCTTATATGGTCAGAGGGGAGCAGGGGAGGATGGGTAGGTGGGTGGGTGGGTGGTTGCCCCCGGGCAGCCCATTGACTCCCCCACCCTCCCTCCCAAGTCTACAGCTCCTTCCGGCTCGGGCACAGAACCCGGGCGAGTGGGGGCGGGATGTGTGTGTGTGTGTGTGTGGGTGTGGGTGTGTGTGTGGGCCCGGGCAATGGGGCCCAGTGTTGGTACCCCCCCGCCCACCCACCCCGCCCCACCCACCAGGGAGCCCCCTTTCCTCTGGAGTGGGGGGGCTGGCAGCTCATTGGGATGCAGGGCGCATCGCGGCAGGCCGCAGCTGCAGGCCGGGACCCGGCAGCAAAGGGCCGAGGGGGGGGCGGCGGGGGAGAGACCCCCACAAAAAGGCCCAACATCTCTCTCCTCTCTCTCTCTTTCTCTCTCTCTTTCTCTCTCTCTTCTCTCTCTCTCTCTCTCTCTCTCTCTCTCTCTCTCTCTCTCTCTCTTCCCCCCCCCCTCACTTGGGTTCCAACTTCCTAATCCTTAACCCACCCCTTCCACACACACACTTCATCTTAATTTTCTCATCTCTCTCGCTTGCTCTCTCGCTCGATCTCTCTCTCTGACACACACACACACACACCACTGGCTCGTCCTCTCTTTTCAAGCCAGACGAAAGACAAAAACCCAACAGCAGCCCCCCACACCCCCCCACCCCTGCAGGAAGTTCAACCACTGTTCATGGGCACTCAGAGGGCCTAATTTCGCCCCCCATCCCTCCCCTGTGTCTGTGTGTGGGGGTGGGGGGGTGGGTGGGTGTGTGTGTGTGTCTGTGTATCTGTCTGTCTGTGTGTGTGTGTGTGTGATGAGCGTTGCGTGATGCATGTTATTAAAGCGCCGGACGACAAGCCTCAGCAGCTGGGACCTCCGCATTCCCCCCCGCGCCGACGCCTGGAGACGGGCAGTGTGGGGAGGGGGGCGGAGCTCCTTCAGACCCTGCCACTCACCTCAGTCACTCTGGGCCCTCTGGCCGACATCCACTGCCTTCCGCTTTTCCACACACATCCACACCACATCCACCACCACAACAACCACCCCTTTTCTCCATTCATCATCTGGGGGAGAGCCCCACTGTTCAGTTCTCTCTCTCTCTCTCTCTCTCTCTCTCTCTCTCTCTTCTCTCTCTCTCTCTCTCTCTCTCTCTGATCTCCATGTTGACTTGCAAATAGCCTTAATGTGGAGAGGAAGCTTTCATGGAAATTTCCAATCCCTGCAGGTCTGAGGGAGGGAGGGAGGGAGGGGAAGTGGAGTGTGTGTGTGTTTTTCTCATCTCTTGTTCGTCTCATTGGAGACATTATTAGACACATCCTACTCGATGGCCATCAGACTTCGATTCCCACAATTCCTCCTCATTCCACCCAGTTCTGCTCCAGCTGCCCAGGTCCGCAGTGCTGGGTGGCACGGTGCATCGTACTAATAGACTCGACACTCAAAAGTGATCAGTTTATATCCCCTGTGTGTGTGTGTGTGCGTGTGTGTGTGTGCGTTGGAGGGGTGTGGCGGTGACATACCGTAGCTGTCCACGCTCGAGGGGGGGGGGTGGGCGGGCGGGCGGTGGCAGGGCGGGGGGGGGCGTACAGCAGTTGGCGACAATCGAGATGAATTCTGTTATGTTTGGCAGCGGCGTTCCCTTCATTATTTTCCACTTTGCCCACTGTGCACCCCAGACCACAGCAGCTGTTTGTCATGTAAAGACACTCTATCAGCCCCCGACAGCTCCTCCTCCCATGCCCACCACCACCCACCACCTCCCGCCCCCACCCGCCAATTCAACACACACACACACACACACACACACACACACACACACACACACACACACACACACACACACACACACACACACACTCGCGCACACATGAACACAGATGTGTGGTGGCACACGCACACACTTCACTCGCGTGTCTTACATGTGTAGCGAACACGCCGAGCGATCGGCCACACTTATCGGAAATCGCCCCGCTTTTCTGAGTTCTTGCGGGGGGGGGGGGGGCTCTGAGGTGTCATGGTGGTAGAGGTCACAGGAGCACTTCCACTGTCCTCGCTTCTCGGTAAAGCGCCACTGTCTCAGAGTCTCATGTGACTCGAATGTCAGCGGTGGTTCACTGTTATGTTGTGCTATGTTTATATCTTCTCGTTTCAGGGATCTCATGACAAAGTGATCAGAGGTGTGTTTCCTGTGTGTGTGTGTGTGTGCGGCGCGCGTGTATGCGTGCGTGTGGTTGTATGTGATCGTATCTGGGTTGTGGCCACGATGTCTATGTGGAGGTTTCCTGTTTTGCAGAACACTTTGACATCAAAAGGCATTCAGTTTAACTGGAACAACTATGAAGATGAATTGACTTTAAAAGCAGGCAGCTCAACGGCTCGCTTGTCCTGTCTCATTGTTCTCTGTCAGCATGTTGAACACACACACACACACACACACACACACACACACACACACACGCGCGCACGCACATACACACACAAACACATACACGCACACCGTTTGTGTGTGTGTGTGTCTCTCTCTCACCGTGTGTACGCAGCATGGATTATATATTTAGTTGTCAGGTCGTAGCAACCAGAAGGTGGTCATGAGCATAACAATATCACTCTCTCTTCTATAGGACAGATGTAGATGCGTCTGTACTGTAGGTGTCTAATGTCCTCCTCTAGGGGTCAACACCGCCGTGACCTCCGGTGCCCCTGCCTGCCTGCACACCGACGGATACTCAATTCACTTTTGACCTGTGAGAGAGAGAGAGAGCGAGAGAGAGAGAGAGAGAACAGGAAGCATTGTCTAGCGAGAATTGGTGGTTGTTTTTGCTGGTGGTGGTGGTGTTGTTGTGCCTCCAGACCACGTGGGGCTGCGAGGAAAGGAAACCATCAAAAATAAATAAATAATGACACGAAATCGAGTTCTGAGTAATGGTAGACACACACGGGGGTGGTGTCATGTGACTCTGGTCTCTGTGGTCGCAGATGAGGAAGTTGGGATGTTGTGTGTGTCTAGAGAGCAGCCTAGTGGGGGGTGTGTGTTCCTTGTAAGACGGATGGTGTGGGTGAGGAGGATTGGTAAATGCGGTGGCTTGGGGTGGGGGGGGGGGGTGTTTTGAAAATTTACGTTTCCTCTTTCCTCTAAAATACCCAGTAAAAATACTCTCGCAATTTTGTATTTATTTCATAACTTTTCATCAGAATCTGACCAATGGGAACGTACTGTGTATTCAAGCAATTCACTGTGTGTCCCAGTGGTGTGTTCCACTGTGTCGGTGGGGTAGGTGGTGAGGTGATGGGGTGGTGGTGGGGGGGTTTAGAGGTGGGACCCTTGGGTGTCACATTCCTCCCTGCTGCGCCTGTAGTTGCTCCTGCAGGATCGATCTCTCTCTCCCTTCCCCTCTCTTTCTCTTTCTCTATCGCTCTCTCTCGCTCTCTCTTCTCCTCTGTCTCACACACACACACACACACACACACACACACTTTAATGTACCGGCCATGTGATGGATTTGGACGCGAGGCACGACTTGTCTTTGGTGGCACAGTGACAAGAGTACGGCTGGTGTCCTATTGACACAATGTCACTGGCAACGCTGCGCGCCCACGCTGCCAGCCCGCCGTGTGTGTGTGTGTGTGTGTGTGTGTGTGTGTGTGTGTGTGTGTGTGTGTGTGTGTGTGTGTGTGTGTGTGTGTGTGTGTGTGTGTGTGTGTGTGTGTGTGTGTGTGTGTGTGTGTGTGTGTGTGTGTGCGCACGCAGCAGCTCACCGTTGCGTCATCCGAGGCCCGGTCTGGCGTCGGAAGCTACACAAACCAAGTCAAATATGCAAACAAAACAAACAGGTCTGTGAAGAGCGAGCCACCACACACACATGCTATCTCGCACAGTCTGAATTGTCTGTTTTGGTGTTGTATTACAACAGACAATGACAAATGATTATCACTGATTGATTGAGAACAATTTCTACAAAACCACAATGTATTGCACTGCGCTCTAGAGACTCTTGAAATGGTGTGTCTTGCGCAACATGCACAATATGTAAACTGGCTTTCCTTGGCAATTGGCTGGGCTCAAACAAACAAGCCATCCATAATGGGTAAGATTTGAATGCGCTCTTCCTCTGACATTGTCATGGCGCCGGGACGGCACACACGCACATGGCAAACACGCACATGCACACACACATATGCTTGCACGCACACACACACACACACACTATATTTCTGGCATCCCCTACATTGCGCACATAGTGTCCTCGGTGAGGAAGGCCTGGCATGGGCCTTGGCTGGGGGAATATGGGTCAGCCAGAACCACTGACCACAGACTGGGGCCCCAGCTGAGGGGCAGAGCACGGACAAAACGCTGGGCCACCGGGATGTGTGTGTCTGTGTGTCTGTGTGTGTTTGTGTGCGTGTGCATGTAGCATGGTGTGAAGCTGCTGGCGCTAAAGAGATGTTTTGGCGGCGGGGCGCGGAGAGATGGATCTGGGCGAGGTTCAGCAGGAACCTGTGTTTGGAGCAGGTTGTCGTGGGTGATGATGTTGTTGGTAACGGTAGCTAGCGGAGCTAATGCCCGCCTGCAACGCAGGACTTAAAATGAGTCCGGTGTGAGTCATCAGGGGATCCCTTCATGCTCGCCGCGTCGGGCCGCCATTTGGCTCAAGGCAGGGAGGGACTTTGTTCGAGAAGATGACGTCAATTTTAAAGATACACCGGTTTTGTGTTTTTGGTGTTGCCTTTCTTCCTTTGTTTACCGTACCGCAGTCAATTATGTTTTAACGTTTCCCTCGCTTTCGTTTTTGTACATTTTTTTTATTTAAAGCCTGGTGTGAAAACGAATGGAATGGTATTTTAATACACTGCCTTAAGGAGCACATATTTTTAATAACTCGCCCCACAGTAACGTTTGTCTGGAGACCTATTTATGGATCGCCGACTTATGAACAGGGGCCTCTAGTTTGAAACAAAACCATTTACTCCCTAAAATCATTTCATCTTGCGCTGCTGCGCGAGGGGAGAGATCCACTGAGGTTTCCTGTGTGTGTGTGTGTGTGTGTGTGTGTGTGTGTGTGTGTGTGTTTAATTAGGGACGAAGTATGTGTGTGTGTGTGTGTGTGTGTTGTGGTGTGTGTGTGTGTGTGTGTGGTGTGTGTGTGTGTGTGTGTGTGTGTGCGTATGTGTGTGTGTGTGTGTGTGTGCGTGTGCGTGTGTGTGTGTGTGTAGCTCCGGCAGTAGCCACCGCAGAACGGCTGACAAAGACGAGGTAATTTTCTAAAATGAGGCACGTTTGGTGTGCGAAAACACAGACCCTGCAGAACAGGGGATGAAAGCCCCAACCCTGGGCACCATGAAATATGTAACAACATATTGGACATCTGCTACAGATTGAAGTGTAGAAGATGCTGTGCTGCAGGGCAGATGTTTGCTCTGGGCCTGGTGTGGCTTGGCTTTTTAGTTTTTTTTTTTCCCTGGGCTTGCCACCTTGCCAGTTGCAGTAAATCAGCTGGTGTGGTTTTTCATTTTTTCATAGTTTTTCTGTGTGTATTTTCTTTCTTTTTTTTCTTTTTTTTTTAAACTCGAGTGTTTGTTTTGCGCGTAATAGCTCCACTCTGTCCCGGTGGGAGATTTTTATTTAGTATTTTCTTTCCGAAACCACTTAATAGTCTGTAGTATCACGTTTCTATCGGGTCACATGCACATCCGCATTTAAATAAATAGATTTTCCTCCCGCCATGTAGTAATCACATCAGGGGTTGAAGCTCTCTCCGCGGTGATCGTGTTGAAGGAACTCTACGAAGGAGGCTCGTGAAGGAATCCAGTTATTGATCTTAAAAGTTGTGGACTGATGTTGCAGATCTGGGGTCAGTTTTAGATAGGGGCCTGCTAATGAACAAACGGTCCGACTGAGCCTGAACTAGACACACACACACACTCACACACACGCACACACACTCTCCACCGCCTGCTCTCTCAATCAGACACACGCACACAAACACTTCTGCGTTGGAGGAAATGGGCCAATTAAAGACAGCTTGCTTCGGCACTGCATGGGGTTAATACACTGCTCCATAATTAAAAATAAATTACACTTTTTCCTGTATAAATATTCAAATTTCTCTCCAGTATGTTCGGCTGCCTTGTTATGGTGCGTAATCTTTTTTTTTTTTTTTTTGCGTAACATCTGGCGCATCATTTCCTGAACCGTCGCCGAAGTAAATTGAATTTTGTCTGCATGTGAGAGATTCAGAGTTTCTCGTGTGTTAAAGTGGATGGGATTGACACGCATGGGTGAACTTTATAGACTTTGTCTGAAATGCTATTTTAAGTAAAAAAAGAAAAAAAAGAAAAAGAAAACTGACAGACTGTTTCCATGCGCACGTGCACACAGACATACGCACACACAATTGGCAACTTTCACAGAAGAAAAATAATAATCTTTTGTTTCCCAAAAGAGCCATGCGACATTTTGACTCCCACCTCGAAACCTTCCTCATTCTCCGTGGACCTTTTGTTACAGTGTTTTAAGGATGGGACCAAATGGATTATTGCGAACACCTTGACGGAAAATAGACGATGGGTGGGGCGGGGTTTCTTGTCAAAGGTTACAAACTCCCAAGTACAACCATGTACTTGGGAGGTTGCTGGTTGCTGGTTCGATCCCCGGCTCCCCCCCCTAGCTAAGTGTTGAGGCGTCCCCAAGCAAGAAACCTAACCCCAACTCCTCCCCACGAGCGGTGGGGGGTTGCCTTGCATGGTTGATACCGCCGTCGGTGTATGAATGGGTGAATGAGATAAGAGACATGCATATACCTCTTAGTATGTTTCATATATGTCGTGCATCATGTATGTGTGTGCGACCCCACTTGAAGCCACCCCTAAACTCTGAACGGTCCTCTTCTCTCTCTCTCTCTGTCTCTCTCGTGTCTCGTATACCAGGAGAGTACATTAAGACGTGGAGGCCCAGGTATTTTCTCCTCAAGAGTGACGGTACGTTCATCGGCTACAAAGAGCGACCGCAAGATGTGGACCAGCTGGAAACCCCCCTAAATAACTTCTCTGTCGCACGTGAGTGTCTCTTCTTGTAAAACTCTTGCATTTTTCTACACACACACACACACACACACACACACACACACACACACACACACACTCCTCCCCTGTGCTTATTTTGGCAACTGTGTTTTGTCTTCCAAGCTGATGTGTTTACATACTTTGGGAGAGTCTATGTAACTCCATATCCACATGTTATGTATTAGAGACCAACGCGGTGACTGCTGCTGCTGCTGCCGCGTCCGTGGAGGACGAGTCGAGTGCAAGTCGGGGGGATACGGGAGAGGGAACAGATTGAGGGGGAAGTGGGACAAAAGTGCGGCGAGATCGAATAAGTTCAATAATGACCTCCCGGGGTGGGAGACCTAAGTGGTGCGCAGTAGGAGCTATGTGGTGTAACGTGCTAAACAGTTTTTTGCCACGCACTGCTCTCTCTCTCTCTCTCTCTCCTCTCTGTCTCTGTGTCTCTCGCTCTGTCCTTCTTCAGTCCTGGTATCTCACAGTAATGTGCCGTTTATTATTAAAAGCAAAAAACACCATCAACAACCAAGGGGGGGTGGGGGGGGGAAGAGTGACTCTTGAGATGAGCCCCGCTCCGGCGCCATATCCCTGATAGTCGCGGGTACAAGCTGTGCCAGTGACTGAACACGGCAATTAGACAACATACTGTTTGTTTAACCGAATGCCTCCTCCCTGACACTCTTGAGTTATTGTGGCTATTAGCTGGCTGATTTCAATTATTTATCTCGGCTCCGTTCTTCTGAAGCCCTCTCCTCCCTCCCTCCCTCCCTCCCTCCCTCCCTCTCCTCCCTCTCCCCTCCCTCCCCCTTCCGCCGGCTCCCCTCCCTTCTCCTCCCCTCTCCTCCCCTCCATCAGTCGTTGTTCCTGCGTAGACTTCCAGCGCAGCGACCTCGCTGCGAGAGTACAAACGGTTTGCGTCGCTGCTGCTGATAGGGGGTAGGGGTAGGGGTGGGGTGGGAAGGAGAGGGGAGGGGTGGGAGGGGGAGAGGGGGGGTGGCGGCGACGGCGGGCTACAGCTGGATCACACAGACGCTGTGACGGAGCGCCATGTTGGATCACAGTGGTGGGTCCACGCGCCTATGCTCCATCCATCAGGCGGAGGCCATTTTGTGTCGCGCTTCTGACACTTGTGCTGACAGGTTTTCTGTCGTGGAAGCAGATGTTGATGCGCGGGGGCGGGCGGGTGGGGGGCTCGGCGGGCGGAGGAGGAGATAACGATTCAGCCGCGACGCGATGGTGGCGCCGTGACTGATCGTCGCATCCTGAAATTGTCTTCTGGTCGCGCCGCGCTTTCGTCTGTAAACTGTAGGATTTATTTGACGTTGGGAGACGATGTGTTCATTCGTTGCATCATCGTAGCATAATTTACTTGGACAAATTATGATCAGGATGGAAATCGGGGTCTTTTAAAAAAAAAATGTGTGGATGTAGTTTTCAAAGGAAATTAGCAAAGTTTGTGAGAAACATTTGGAGTATCCAAACATAGCCGAACAGTGTGGGACAATGTTTGGATATGTGCTATTTAAATATCATGATCCCATTCAATTAGATTTAAGGTTATTAAGGTTATTATATTTTTTCATTATTCTCCATCAATGTGTCCATATTAAAACACGTAATGTGTGGCTGTGTTTCCAAGGTCCCGCAGATATCGTCCATGGGGGCCAAACATAAAACTACCATCATGTCATTATCACATGTTATCACGGTGACGCATGCAATGCGTACAGCAACGTCTTGGTTCCTTCTTACCAGGAGCATCTAGCATTTCTTGATCTTGTCTTACTCTTTTATTTTCCAGTGCATTTAGCGCAATGCACTGGAAGCGCAGGGTTCAGAAGCGACACGCTGTTCTGTGGTACAGTATGATGTCACTTCTCAGCCGTGCAGCTACATCTCAGCGGCCTCGCTACAGTGGCTACAGTTTTCCGCCGCTAGCTCCTGGTTCACCGCAGGCTTCCCTGCGCTCACCGGCGTTCATTAGCCAGCGCCATGCGCGAATGACCGGCGTCGTAGCTCCACTAGCTCAGCCGCCCCTCGACGAACGACCCTTTTACCGAGCGCTTTATCGTTGCACGCCGTGGGAATGCGCTCATATCTTCCCGTCCAACCATTTTGTTCGGTGTAGCGTTTAGGAACTGTCCTTTTTATGGGGATGCAGAGAAAAAAAACGGTTATATATAAATATACATCTATATATTGGGCCATAGACTTCAGTACTACTACCCTAGTAAAGAGAGCGGAGAACTACAAATATCAGGTTATCGTCCCTGATATAGCTTGACCCCTACGGCAGCCAACTCCTAAATTAAGGCTGGGGATTGGATTTTTCTTCTTCTAACTAATGACAATGTGAACGTGAATCATTGCTCACCGCCTGTTACGCTCGCTGCACGCCGCCTGTATTCCCCGTGAGTCAAACAGCTTGCCATGTGTCCCTCAACACAACATCTGCAACAGTATGACGGAGCGAGCGCTAACGCAGAGCCAAAGCTATTGGAGGACGGCACGAGTCTCTCGGGATCTTTTTTTTGCCATTGTTAATAGTGGGTGCGCCATCAAGAATGAATAATGTAGGATGGGCTTTATCCCAGCGCTTCTCTTGAATCCACACTTTAAAACTGTAATTCTCGCCCTCTAAACTCGCTAGCTTCCAAAGAAACGCAGAGTTTCCGGAACATTTGTCTTGCCTTTGACATCGGCAATCGAACAACAAACATGCACACGAGGTCTTTGAAATGGAAAGTTACTGCAAAATGTACAGAAGGCGTATAGATGTATAGAAGTATAGATGTACCACCATATATTGTTGTTTCACTCTTTGTGTAAAAAGCGCCAATTGCCCTAAATGTTAAATCTAATGTGTATATATAAATAACGCACATTACACACGGACTCTTATACTCTTTGAGAAATGTAAAGCCATTCTCTTCCTGAGACAAGTTGAAATGGATAGAAGTCTGGATCTGTGCTTGATTCATGAGAGTGGCCTGCCCTGGGCTCCAGCTCTGTCTGTTCTGCTCCTGGGCTCCAGCTCTGTCTGTTCTGCCCCCCAGGCTCCAGCTCCAGCTCTGTCTGTTCTGCTCCTGGGCTCCAGCTCTGTCTGTTCTGCTCCCGGGCTCCAGCTCTGTCTGTTCTGCCCTGGGCTCCAGCTCTGTCTGTTCTGCCCTGGGCTCCAGCTCTGTCTGTTCTGCGCCCCGGGCTCCAGCTCTGTCTGTTCTGCCTTGGGGTTCCGGCTCTGTCTGTTCAGCACCGGCGATCAAGATAAATGGTTCTAACAGCGGGACTGTCTCTCCCCCCCACCCCCCCCACACGACAACACCCCCCTCCCCTTCTTCCACCCCGACCGACTCTGCCTCCTCCCCCCCCGACGGTGGTCAGAGTGCCAGCTGATGAAGACGGAGCGACCCAAGCCCAACACATTCATCATCCGCTGCCTGCAGTGGACCACTGTCATCGAGCGCACCTTCCACGTGGAGACCCCCGAGGAGAGGTAAGCCCGCCCGCCCGCCAGCCCGCCACCCCACCTGCCCTCTCCCCGGTCCTCCTCCTCCTCTTGTTGTTAAAACACAGCAAGACAACCAGGGGAGAGAGGGAGAGCGCTCACTGGCTTCAGGTAGTCGGATATAGAGCTTCCTATAAACTGTGTGTGTGTGTGTGTGTGTGTGTGTGTGTGTGTGTGTGCAGTACGACAACCAACAGATAGAGAGCTCATTGGCTTCAGGACGTGTGTGTGTGTAAAATAAACACACACGCACGCACACACACACCGACTGACACAGGAGGGTCAGTGAGAGATTGGCTGAAGTCACACTTGAAATTGTTTCCTGACGATAAGGACACAATTATGGGGGCTGGAATGCATGGTGGGTAAAAACGGGGGGGGGGGAGTTGTTCCCGATGCTATCGCCCGGACTGTGTGTTCCTCCTGCAGGGAGGAGTGGACCAAATCCATCCAGACGGTGGCCGTGGGCCTGCAGAAGCAGGAGGAGGAGATGATGGACTCCTCGCCCGACCCCATGGACATGGAGGTGTACCTGACCAAACCCAGACAGAAAGTGGTAATGCAGCAGCCCTGTTCTCCCCTTTATCGCCTCCCACCCCCAGCTTTATCTCTTCCATCTGGAGGGGAGGTTTCCTCTCCTCTGCAGCACCACATGTCTCCAGCCCTGACTTGAACTCCTTCCCTTGAACTTGAACTCCTTGAACTCCTAGATCTTTTTTACTGTCCGTTCTTGTCTTTTACCAGCGGGAAGTTTCTATGAGGGGCTGAACAATGAATCAAAATATTATGGGGAAAAATGGCAATATGGCCAAGAGGAGTATCGAGGATTGCAGGAGTTGCAATAAAATGTGTAAAAAAAAACAGTAAAATGTGTAAATGTACATTTATAAACACCATTATAAATGAAGCACTGTAGTGTGGCAGTGATGGCCCTGGCCTACAATTTCTTCTCCAGATGTACGAAAACATGTTTGTTTGGTACTATAGACCCCAACAAATGTCTTTTTTAATAGTTTTAGTTTTTTTGTAATGGTTAATTTTCTGTGGAAATTCGAATTGTGATGCAAAAATGACCATTCCCATCAATAGTGAATCATATGGCTTTTGCAATATCTGTCAAAGTAATCCCAATATGACTTGCTGCTGCACTTTGCAATCACTCCACTCCCTCCACCCACACCCACCCATCCAGCCACCCCACTCGCCACCCCCTGCTGCTCCCCACAACATCAGCCACGGGGCGGCTTAGCACCAGATAGTGTGTCCGACGGCATGTTTCACTACCGCCCTGCCATCCACCCCTCACCCCACCCCAAAGTCATGACATGGGGGTCCAAGGCCACGGGGGTTGGGTGTCCCTCGCGCAACCGCTTTCCACATTCTCCTGCTTAACGTCGGGGGGGGGGGGGGGGGGGGGGGTCAGAGGTTAACAAAGATGTGGCTGGAGGAGAAATGGCACCAAAATAGCACTTTACGTTGGATGGGTGGTGGTGGCGGCGGTGGTTGTTGTTGTTGTTGTTGTGGAGGGCCGGGGGTGGTTTGTTTATCTTGGCTAGTTTGGGCTTGAGTCGGTAACCGGACATCGTGTGTTTCTGGCCCCGCTGTGCAGACGATGCACGACTTTGAATACCTCAAGCTTGTGGGAAAAGGCACTTTCGGCAAAGTCATCCTCGTGAAGGAGAAGGCGACGGGCCGCTACTACGCCATGAAGATCCTGAAGAAGGAGGTGATCGTGGCCAAGGTGAGCGGAGGCTCCCGAGGAGGTTGGGGATCCACTAATCACCATGGACATATTAATATAAAAAAAATGTAGTTGTACGCAAATGTTTGCTTAGTATTCTGCATTATTGTCCGTCATGACACCCGAACCATCCCTACAAGGAGGGATCCCCCACTCTGTGATTGGGAGGCTCTTTGGGGTTCTTTGGGAGGCTGGGGTTAGGGGGGGGTGTCATAAATATATGGCCCGTAAAGCCCTTTGAGACGGTAACTGGGATAAAGGGCTATACAAATAAAATTGACCTCTCACCATTGTGGCGGGAAAACCCGGACTGACAAATGCTCTTTGTGTTTTCCCGTGTTCAGGATGAAGTGGCTCACACACTAACGGAGAACCGAGTGCTCCAGAATTCCAAGCATCCGTTCTTGACGGTGAGGACACCCACACACACACACACACACACACACACACACACACACAAACCCCACACACTCCCCCATACACACCCCTCCATATATACACCTAAATCAAGCCCCCCCCCCCCCCCCCCCCTTGGCATCACAATCGGCTTCTGGAGCTGCTCCACTCACTCCTCCTCTCAGACCTATTGAGTCTGGAGAGGAGGAAGAGGAGGAGAGAGGGGCTCTTACCCAAAACGTTTTGAAGAGCCACGGACACAAAAGGCGTGTCTATGGACCAGGGCCTCCTCTCGTGATGACAACACAGCCTTGCGCTCGCTCTCCCAACCCCTCGTCTAACAGCCTGCTGCAGTCTGAGCACCGTAGTATGGGTTCCTGGGGCCCCGGTGGACTGAGGGGGTGGGGGGGGTGCAGAAGAGTCCACAAAATAACATTATGGGATGCCCGACACAGAAAGCATCAAAACATTGTGCCACAGATTTGCTGCAAATCCTGTCCTGTCTTCTACTAAGTGTGTTAGACACAACAGCTAGAGAAAAACAGAATTTCAAGTCATATTTGAATTCATAACCGTGATATTCAGATATTGTTAAAATAAATGTGCAAAAAGTGACTTTATATTTCACAATTCATATTTTATTATTCGCATTTGAAAAAGATGCATTGTGCCACTGTGAGTCTGTTTCTACGTCAACATTATCATCATGGTGGTCTTCCTCCTCCTCCTCTCCCTCCTCTCCTGCCGCAGGGCCTGAAGTACTCGTTCCAGACCCATGACCGCCTCTGCTTCGTGATGGAGTACGCCAACGGCGGCGAGGTAAACCATTCTGATCGGCCCGTCCATACTTGCCGATCAATACACTGGGGCTGTGGAGACTGCACCCCACCCAGCCCAGTCCAGCACCGCCCACCACCGATCAATCAATGGGTGCGGCGGGGCAGACGGATTTGTGACACGCCACGTCCTTTTCACCCTGTCCCTCCTTTCTTCATCCATCCATCCATCTGTCTGTCTGTCCATCTGTCTACCCCCTCCTCCCCCCTCCAGCTTTTCTTCCATCTCTCCAGGGACCGGGTGTTCTCCGAGGACCGGGCCCGCTTCTACGGTGCCGAGATCGTGTCGGCGCTGGACTACCTGCACGCCGAGAGGAATGTGGTCTATCGGGACCTGAAGGTGTGTGTGTTAGTGTGTGTGTGGGTGTGGGTTGGTTCTCATCCTCATCCTCCCCTCTGCTCTCTTCTCCTTTATTGCCTCCATCTTGCCTTGTACGGGGATGTCCTCCTGTGTCCACTCACCCTGAACCCACTCCTCTCCTCCCCGCTCTGCCGCACGCTTTTTTCAGGGGGTTTTTCCGCTGTGTCTACAACTTTGTCTTTTGCACCCTCCTCGCTTCTCTCTCTCTCTCTCTCTCTCTCTCTCTCTCTCTCTCTCTCTCTCTCTCTCTCCCTCTCTCTCTCCTAGTCTATAACTCATTCGCTTGTCTGTCTGCCTCCCTCTCTTTCTCTCTCTCTCTCTCATTCTGTCTTTAGCTCTCTCTCCCACTCTCTCTCTCTCATTCTGTCTTTAGCTCTTTCTCTCTCCCTCGACCTCTCTCCTGTTCTGTGTATTTAGCTCTTTCTCTCTCGCTCCCTCTTTATCTCATATTCTGTGTCTTTAGCTCTCTCTCTCTACCTCGTTTTCCTCCTCCTTCTCCTCCTCCTCCGCCTCCTCCTCCTCCTCCCACCCTACCTTCCTTCCCTTCATCTCTCTGATGGCAGGATATAAATAGGGCTTGCCCCCCCCCCCCCAGGACAGTAGCAACAGCAGCAGCCAGAGGCTTATTGATCAGACAACCCCCATCACATCCAGACCCCAGACCTCCCTGCAGCTGACAGCATCGCCGCTGTCCTACGCACACAGGCACATACACACACGCACACACACACACACAGGCACACACACACATATGCAGGCACACACACACATGCAGGCACACACACACACACAGCATGTGCCGCTGCTTACTCAAGCACACGGACTAAACGAGCGCGCGGGAGGCGAGTCTTCCACGGTGCTTTCATGTCACGCGCGTCATTCCCAGCGTTGCGTCAGCTGCGCCTGCCTGGCACCCGCCACCGTGTCAGCAGCTAGGAAGTTGGCGGTGGCGTCGGTAGAGGCAGCAGCGGTGGCGGCAGCAGCAGCAGCAAGGGAACACCTTGTCTCCCCCTGGGAGGGTGGAAATGTCCTGAGGATGACTTCATAGACATGGACATCCAATGAGTGAGGAGACAGGCGGAGGAGGAGAGGGGAGGATTAGTGGGTGGGGGGGGGGGGGAGATGTTGTTTATTTAGCCGGGTGTCCGTAGCCCCCCCCCCTCACCCTCAGTTTTCAATCGGCTGATGAAACCATACCAGCCAGGTCAGCACAGACACCCCCGCCCTCCCTCCCTCCCTCCCTCCCTCCCTCCCCTCCCTGCCCCATCCCTCCCCTTCACACCCCCTCCTCCCCCTCCTTCTTCTCCTCCTCCTCCTCCCACCCCCCCCCCCCCTTGGGTTTACAAGGCAGTCTCCCGGGCCGCCGGGGGTTCTGCTGAAAGTGCCGGGCTAGCAGGAATCGAAAGATCTGCTGACTCTGGCCGCCGCCGCTAGCCCTGGGTGAGCTACAGCTGCCAGGTGACTTTTACACCGAGAGAGAGAGAGAGGAAGGGAGGGAGGGAGGGAGGGAGGGAGAGAAAGAGGGGGGAAGGGAGGGAGGGAGGGAGTGAGAGGGAGCGAGGGCACGCTGACATTAAGAAAGGGCCGGCCCATGCCAAGTTATGACGTTGCCATGTTCGACGCATTACCTTAGACGGCCAACTTTCTATCATCAACAAACAAACACGGCTCGCCGTCAGGGACGTTGTGCTCGCGGCGAGGCATGCTAATGTTTGGCCCCCCCCGTCCCAACGTACGTCAGGGCCGCCGCAGACAAGGCTGAAGGTTGCTGGAGGTGGTGGGGGGTAAAGAGGACTATTTAACCAAATAAGAGCGAGCGTTGAGGAGCACCTGATCAGAATGAGCTTTTATTGGCCTTGGTTTTTACAAACAAGGAATGTGATTTTGTGAAATTGGTGCACAACATTGAACATTGAACATTAAACAAAGAGTAATAATATGGACATTCTAATGTGGCTCCATTGCTATTAGTCTTCCAGTGGTTCCAGTGACAGCATTTACCTGAGGACAGATTGCGTGACGGATCCTAATATATAAAAAGTTCTCTCTGTTCCCCTCGCTGTTGACAAGAGCAATCAAACAAGTAGAATGAGCTGCCCTTCGTTTTTACGCATCCTGTTCTTCTGCCAACCCTTAAAGGGGAACCTTGCTTTGCATTTAAACCGGCTCTGTCTCTTTGTTTGTGTTTCGATGTGGGTAGTGTATGCAAATGATCAATGTTTACCTTTCCTCCATATTGCCCGGCTGCGCCCAGATCTGCTCCGTCAAATGACCGAGCGATGGTGCAGATTTTTGCATCTGCGCTGAGCCGTGCCCCCTAGAGACACAGAGAGCCCCGCCAAACAACTGCAGGCGATTTTCACTGCTCTGTCCCTAACACAGCTGGATAGACATAAGGTTGAAATGTGGCGACGTTCCCCTTTTAATATACTGTTTCCTGCTTAATTGTTAAGTTTAACATAACATTATGCACTCATTTACCTGACATGGCAACCTGCAGCGAAATGAGTGTAAGTCTTTGTTGTCATCATTCTCCCCCCCCCAAAAAAGCACATAAAAACAAGATGGCCGTGGTATTTATTCTTCAGACACGTGTTAAAGCGACAGCGAGACAAACAAGCATCTTCCACTCCGGCAAACACATTTTTTGCCGCGTTTTTGCTTCTTCCCGTTTTCCTATTAATCTTTCTTCCCTTTTTTTTTTATATTTGTTTTGAATTAACTTTATGAACGTCTCCTGTGCCTCCTGTGCGCGCTCAGCTGGAGAACCTGATGCTGGACAAGGACGGACACATCAAGATCACGGACTTCGGTCTGTGTAAGGAGGGCATCACGGACGGGGCCACCATGAAGACCTTCTGCGGGACTCCCGAGTACCTCGCGCCCGAGGTACCCCCACGCAGGAACCACACCGACCCACACAGCGGATCACACCAATCACATCTCATCTCAATATAAAGGCCCGTTTTACAATACATTGAGCGCATGCATTTCTTGCTATGGGTGGCAAGAAATGCTCTGTCATGATCCTCTATTAGGTGAGCTACCGAGGGTCATTTTGTTTCATTTAATTTGCTTGACTGCCTTGACTGTGAACAAAAGGAAACAGATACACGGTTTAAAGCAGTAGTTTCTTCTCCAGTTCAAAAGATTGTGGCGATTGCTTCGCACAATGAGGAAGTCAGTCTGGGCAGCTGTTTCAAAATGCCCGTCTAATCTTTGCCTGTGGTCTGTGAGTAAATACTGTCTGTTGGGGCGGGGCCTGGCCTGCTTCCATAGCTGGCTGCTTCGGGAGGGGCGTGGCCGCTTTGGGAGGGGCGTGGCCGCTTCGGGAGGGGCGTGGCCACTCCGTATCGCGTGCAGGTATAACTAGTGTGAGTAGTGGAGTGGGGGCGTTGGGGTGGGGGTGTCTTATGTAAGCTGATACGGCATTGTGAGCACAGTGTGTGTGACGTGTGTGTCGTGTGTGTGGTGCAGGGGCTGCCCCCCGGAGCCCGTTGCTGCATTCGGAGGAGGAGGAGGAGGTGTGTTGACACAGTTGGGCGATCGTTGTTTTTAGCCTCCATCCGGAATTTCCTGGGTGTGCGTGCGTGTATGCGTGTAGCGTGTGCAGCGTACGTGTCAGTGTGTGGTGCTGGTGGGAGGGAGGGAGGGTGGTGGATGGGTGGGTTGGGTTATGGTGGCAGCAGGGGCCTCCGTCGTGAGGGGAAACGTGAGCTTTGCCCATGGGGTGGGGTGGTGGTGGGGTGGTGGTGGTGGTGGTGCTGGTGGTGACCGGCCACCTTGGTTACAGCTGTTCCGTGTGACACCGGGGAGGAAGGCCAGAGATGCATGGGGGGCGGGGTCACCGGGGGCGGCGGGGTCACCGGGGGGGGCAGGGTCACCGCGCTGCTGGGGGCGGGGTCACGCGCTGCTGCAGATGTTGCTGCTGCTGGACAAAAAAACGCACGGTTTCAGAGCGTCACGGGTTTGGCTACGTGCAGTGCAGAGCGTGAGACGACCCGTCTTTTGATTTAATTATTTTTGTTCTGCAGAAAGACACAAAAAAAATACATAAACAAAAACCATTTAATCAACTTCAAACCAACGTCCCTCTCCTCCTCCCCGACGGCCTGCTGCTGCTCGCCAGCGGGGAGAGGAGGCGGGAGGCACCGGCGGGGCGTTACCGTGGCAACAGGGTCGCTGGCGAGCTGGTGTCTCTTGCCGGGCGCGAGCCAGGCAGTGTTACAGGTTGTCCTGCAGTAAACAATGACCTTGTTGTTTGTGCCACACAGGAATGCTATAATGTCTGGGAATATTCCACCCAGAGTAGGGGAGAGAGGGAGAAGGGGGAGAGAGGATAGAAGGATAGGAGGGGAGAGAGAGAGAGGGAGAGCCTGCAATTACAGCCACACAAGCGGCCCAACTGCCCTGAACCGGCTTTGCCTCCAGAGCAGTGCCGATGGGATGCGGGGGCCTACTTTGTCACATTTATTAAGTGGTTTAAACAAGACTAACGGTCGGCTACTGGCCCGGGGAAATTTGCTTTTAGGGAATATCCAGAAAATAAAGGAACGGTAAACTGGTCTAAAGTCCCACCTACGGGATAGCCGGCTTGGCCTGGCCTCTTGCTCCGCCACAACGTTTAGATTAATGAGCGACCCGGAGAGAAAGTTTGTTTGAGTCCGGCACCGAGTGGGAACACGCCGTTTGTGTCTTCCTCTCTCTCTCTCTCTCTCTCTCTCTCTCGCTCTCGCTCTCTCCTCTGAGTCTCTGAGTCTCTGGAAACGGGTGTCGTGTCGTGTAGTTGGAGGGGCTGGGGGCCCGGGCAGGGCGGGCGGCAGGCAGGCAGGGGCCCCGGTTACGTGTGTGAGGGATGAGCTTGGCTCCTGCGCTCCTGGCAGCCTCCACAGCTGTGGCGCTCTTCTACATATATGGGCCAGCTGCGGGGCCCAGCTGTCGCCCCGGCGGCGTGACTCACACGACAGCAGCGCTGGAAATAGAGACGGGCGGCGTAATCCTAGCAGCACGCCGGCTTCACGTTACCCAGCCTCGCCCGCCACCCTCCTCCTCCTGCTCCTCCTCCTCCACTTCTACACCCCTCCCTCCCTCCCTCCCTCTCTCTCTCTCTCTTCTTCTCTGTCTCTGGATGCCGGACGCCGCTACGCCAGGCCCTGTGCCCGCTGACACGTGTCTGGCTCCGGGCAACACACACACACACACACACACACACATATATGTACACACACCGCATATGCACACACACATGCGCTCACCACCATGCATCTACACACACACACACACCCACACTTTTCTTACTGATAAATCCATCCACCTGTGTTCCAGAGCTCCAGTGGCTTATCCTCGTGTTCTTAATTTTTTTTAACTTTTATTTTTTGTTTTGCTTTGAGTTTTTTTCCATTTAGTTTTTTCATACAGCCGATTCTATTAATCCATCAAGACATGTTTTATTATTTCTGTTACGTGCGGTAGTACTCTAAGGTCAGAGCGCTGGGATGACGTCACGGCGGCTGCTGCTGCTGAAGGGGCCACTTAAGAGAACAGACTGTTCTCCTTGTCTTGATTTCACCTCCAACATCCGCCCCTCCAGCGGTCAGATCCAGCACGCATCGCCAGGGGACCTCGCAGCCCCGCTAGGCTCCACCCCCCTGGGGGACCTCGGGCTAGGCTCCACCCCCCAAAGCCGCTTCACGTGGAGCAGCAGCAGCAGCAGCAGCAGCAGCAGCAGCAGCAACAACAGGCTGCTCTGCTCACATACTTAGAAATACATACTTGGAGTTCTGATGAAGAAGCAAAGGGTGAGCAGGTTCAGGACGTTCATAGGACACAAGCCGAATAAAATTCAGTGTAGGATTGATGGTGTTGTGTGGTGGAAATCTGTTAACTAATAAGAAACAACTCCGTCACCAGTGGATTTTAGACCAATATATAACATAGACAACATATATTAAGTATCGATACATATAATCAGCGCTGATGGGTCGTTCTCAGTCAGACACTAACAGCGGGGTCTGAGAGTGAAGGAGCCAAAGAGACAAAGGAGTTCATAAGCTTTATAGTCATTTTCCCACCCAAACATGGCAGGCTGCAATAGATAATCTATAGGGCTCAAAGGGAAAGCTCTCTTCCCCCTTCTCAGACCATTCCGGTCCACAACATAAATCAGGTGTTATCTTATCATGCGAGGGGGGCATAGGGACTTCAGAGTTTGCTTCGTTAACTAAATGATCTACACAGCCAGACCACAACGTCAGGGCACGGTGACATACGACTCTTTTGCACGTAAACAGCCCCCCCTACAGATGTGCAACACTTTGGAGCATTAGTTCACTTAAGGGTTTATGGCGACCATAAACCATACACTTCGTGGCGAGACATTAACCAGGCTGAATGTGTCCTTGAGAGGAGATGGTTTGTAGTGAAGAGAAACATATATGCATGCGTAATACGTGACTATACTTAGGTATGTAATTTTCCATTACATGTTATCATCTACCATCAAACCCCCCCCCCCCCCCCCCCCACTCTCGGACACAAGTTTGGGTTTTCTAGTGGTTTGGATTTCACTCTGTCTGTCTGTCTCTGTCTCGCTCTGCCTCTCTCTCACTCTTTCTCTCTCACTCTGTCTCTCTCTCTCTCTTGCTCTGTCTCTCTCACTCTCTGTCTCTGTCTCACTCTCTCTCTCTGTATCTGTCTCGCTCTCTGTTGCTCTGTCTCTGTCTCTCTCTCTCTTGATCTGTCTCTTTCTCTCCTCTCTCTCTCTCTCTCTCTCTCTCTCTCTCTCTCTCTCTCTCTCTCTCTCTCTCTCTCTCTCTGTATTTGTCTCTGTCTCGCTCGCTCTCTCTCTCTCTCTGTCTGCTGTGAAGTGTATTTATATGTGAATGTGTGTGGTACACATGCGGGCACACTGTAGCACTCTGGTGATTAAATATGCAAGGGCTCTGGGGGGTGTGGGGGGGAAACCCAAGCCGCTCTCCTAATGTGAGATGGGAGTCAGCCTAGACGTGTGTGTGTGTGTGTGTGTGTGTGTGTGTGTGTGTGTGTGTGTGTGTGTGTGTGTGTGTGTGTGTGTGTGTGTGTGTGTTGTGTGTGTGTGTGTGTGTGTGTGTGTGTGTGTGTGTGTGTGTGTGTGTTGGTGGGTGTCTCTGTCCCGTGTAGGAAGCTGCCAAGTACGTGTTTGATTTGAGGCTTGAGACTTCTAAGGGCAGCAAATGGTTTTTGTTGCTCTGCGCGCGAACCCAAGGCTCAGAGGCTTGAACGCTGGCATCCATTAAACTTACTACCACTACTTTGTCAAGAATGACGAATGTAGTCACTGCACTGCTGCTGCTCAGGACTGAATGATTCATGGCAACACAAGTGAAGAATTTAAGTGAAAAATTGAAAGCAGGCGGTAGCAGCCATGTTTTGGGGATATCCCACTGAATGAAAGATGCGGCTTTCAAAACGTCTACGATCAAAGAGAGTACGTTCTTCTCGAAGCCATATTGCGGGGGCTGCCTTTGTTATAGAACTGCACTCGATAACCACATTTTGGGGTTTTTTTTACTACTTTTTTTACCTTGAGCAGCGAGCCGGATGCTTTGACTAAGTCATTTAACATGACAATTGTTTCACAAAAAAACATTTATATTTACTTTTATGGCATTTGGCAGATGCTTTCATCCAAAGCGACTTACAAAGAGTACATTTGTTGAAGGAGACGGCAATATATCTCTGTGGTGCATAATGATAAGAATAGAGCATGTTTCAAGCATTCATGATTGCAAGGCTAATGGAATGAGTTTCATAACTGCTAGGTTGCCTGCATGATAGCTGGGATATAAATACCCATCAAAGCAGAATCGTCTCCTCAAGCCTGACCCGTACTTCCCACCCCAAGGTGCTGGAGGACAACGACTATGGCCGGGAAGTGGACTGGTGGGGCCTCGGCGTGGTCATGTACGAGATGATGTGCGGCCGGCTGCCCTTCTACAACCAGGACCACGAGAAGCTGTTTGAGCTCATCCTCATGGAGGACATTCGCTTCCCCCGCACCCTGGGGCCCGAGGGCCGCTCCCTGCTCTCCGGCCTGCTGAAGAAGGAGCCCCGGCAGAGGTGAGGAGGAGGGATGTTGCCTGGTCCTCCAATACGATGCAATAGAACCACTGTTGCTTTAGCTTAAGACACTGTGTGCACAATTGTAACAAAGTTATATGGTCGTGTTCCACAACTTCATCAAATCAGCAAAAATTGTAATTTATTTTTTCCGACATCAATGCATTTTTGGGTTCCTACCTATGCTTCTTTTGAGGCGTATTAAAGAGCTCAACAAGTAGATCAATAATAATAATAATAATAATAATGAAAACACACATTTGAGTTCATTTGAGTTCAATGCTACATTTCCCTGCAGCAGGGACAGGAACCGATGAGACTATGAGGAACTCTGTTTGTCATTTCTTATGGTGACCAGCCAACAAGGCTGAAAATACTAATAAATTGTATTACATTTTACAACAAATATTGTAGAAATGTCTTTCTGGGATACAACGCAAGGGTAATTAGCAGGCCTACCATAATGCCATACCGATATATCATCAAAGTAGATAATGAACTTCTGTCTAATTTGCAATGAATGCATATCTTCTCTAAAAGGTGTGAATGATAATTCTTTCAACTTTTCAATGTCTCTTCTAAGAATAATTTCAAGTGATTACATTTTGTATGGCTCTGCCAAATGAGAAGGTTCCCGGACGCCTGCCCGAGGGTCTCTGGTAAAATATGTAGTACATTTTCCCACTTCTATCTTTCATGTCTGTGTGTGTGTGTGTTTGTGTGTTTTTGTTTGTTTTCAGGTTAGGTGGAGGGCCCGACGACGCCAAGGAGATCATGCAGCACAAGTTCTTTGCGGGCATCGAGTGGCAAGATGTCTACGAGAAGAAGGTTGGTGGCGGCGAAACGTTAAAAAAAAAAAGGAGGAACGACCTGCAGGCCCACAGCTTGTGTAGAGTGTCATCGGTGGGTAGCATCTGTGCGCTAAGGTGCCCGCGTGTCTCTGGTCTCGATCCCAACAGCTGGTGCCGCCCTTTAAGCCCCAGGTGACCTCCGAGACGGACACGCGCTACTTTGATGAGGAGTTCACAGCACAGACCATCACGATTACGCCACCCGGACAAGGTAACACACACACACACACACACTTATATACAACATTTACATGTGTGTCTTGGTGCAAGTGTGGTTAATTGGAAAGGTCGACAAGACACTGTTTTTGTCAAAGAGTGAGAGATGAATTTCCCTTTTATTCGTCACTTCCTCTGCATCTCCATTGAAATGGGAAATTGAACTTTAAATCAACCCACGCCTGTCTGTATTTATCTCTGTTGGAAAACCCCCCTTTGTTGTAATGCTTACCTACTTAATTTTATTTACTTAATTTAATGTTGCCGGTTTATCCTTTGCGTCTGCCGTGGAACTCGTCTGGCATCTCGTGGAGTTTTGTTGATGTTGGTGAGGATACATTTCAACAGGTGTACCCGATTCCCCCGAGAATACTACCGCCCTCTAGTGGCCAGTGAGGGCCATGAATAGAGCACACACCACTCAGTTTACAGGAGCCATCACCTGCCTTCTCTTAACTCGCACATATACATGATGACGTGTGTGTGTGTGTGTGTATGTGTGATGCAGCTTCTCAAACCATTGAGTTAAATCAGCTATTGTCCTATGATATCCCATCGTTGCAAGTTAACTTTCTTCCCTCCCTCCCCGTCTTACCAGATGACTGTATGGAGTCCTTCGACAGCGAGCGGAGACCCCATTTCCCCCAGTTCTCTTACTCTGCCAGCGGGACGGCCTGATCCACTCTGAATACATTCCTCTGGTCCTCTACCAACTCTCCACCCCCCCCCCCTCAGCCCACCAGCCCCATCCCCACCCCCCTCCCAGCTGACTGCACACTCAAAAGACTGGGACCTCCCACCGCCCTCCCTGTCATATTTTTCTACAGGTGCCGACAGGGGACTTTTACAGTCTACGTGTCGTGCTTCACGGGGAGGCAGGAATATTTGACAAAAACTAAAGAAAACTGTGGTTTTGTGTGGCCTTTCTGAAGAGTACCCATGGCAACAGGAGTTAACACTACCCCACTACCCCGTGTTATATCGCTCTGGCGTCCATATGAGATCATGATTAGGGAAAGGGCATGTATATTATACACACATTCAGGCCCCTGTGGGGGATTTTTGAAAAGGGTATTTTTGTATGGAGTTTTAATAATGAGAAACAGGAATATGGTAGACCACACCTGAACACCGATTGCTTGGTGCTTGGATTGATTGGTCAGGTGTTGATGATCTGGTCACCGATTCCTTAAGAAAGAAAAAAATGTAGAAATACCATTAAAGCAAAAAAAGTGAATGTAAAGTGTGAAATAAAGCTGACCTTCCTGCATAATGCATTGTTGTAAAACGTTGATTCTCCTAAGTTCAGGTCATCTTCTGGAAACAGTATATTCCGTAAGGAACGGTCGAAAATGCATCGAATACAAAGCCAGAGTAAAGTGGTGGGATGTGGCTAACGAGCTGGCCAGCGATTGAGTTCAATTATAAATGTTTGCACATTGCAGTCACTGAAACACCACCGGTTGCCTGTGAGACATACAAAAAAAAGGAAATAATTCCTCATTCCTTCCTTCCTGTACGAATGCTGTGTGACAAACACTTCCTGGTGTTCACTTTGAAGTGGCCAGTCAGGTGTTGCCGTGGCTGTCCAATCAGAGCCTCTCTTTTCTCCTCTTGTTTTTCTCTCCCCTTCTTCCTCCTTATAAGTACAGTATTGGGTGTTTTCCTCCCAGTGCACTTAACTGCTGCCTCAATGAGGTCATTTAACACAATACACTTCTTAAGAAAATAAGAAATTTAAAAGACGTGTGGGGGAGGATACACAGAGTAATCATTGATGTAATATGACGGGGGAATTCCATTCTCTCCCAAGGTTATTTATATGAGACCAGCATCGACTAAAATGAGCTTGACTGTGCCAATGATATGCACTTTGCAGCCCAAAAGATGATTGTATTTGGATTCTTATTTGTATTAAATTAGCATCTTTTTTTATTGTCAAATGGAAATTGTGAATAGAAATAAAACGAGAATATGTTTAAATCATTATTGCCCCTATACAGACTGTTGAACCTTGGACACTGCAAAAAAAACTAAAAGAAAGTAAAGAAAGACATGTATGTAACGTCAATACTTCAAGGTTTCTTGCAGTGGAGTTCTTTTCTAATAATATGACTGATAATCATTATTCAAAAGTGCATCATATGTTATTGAATGTAATGGTTTTTATTATATATCGTTTTCACTTCAACTGTTTGAAAACCTTTTTGCTCTTTTTTTTCTTTTAATCTGTTACTTTTTCTTGTGCTCACTTGCCCTGTGCTGTCCCCCTCTGAGAATAGGGAAATGCATTTTATACTCATTTTTTTATTTCAACTTTTTTTTGTACTTGCCCTCCCCCCTATTTCTGATTGATTGAGGAAACCAGCTTTAGTAAAATAATATAAACTTTGTACACTGTTTTGGTCTTTTAAATTGATGAAATAAAAGGTCTTAACACGTGCTATAATGATGTTTCTATTTTTCTATTGTGAGAAATATGTACAGCGCAGCACAACATATGTTCATTTTATGAATCCATAATGACTATGTATTTAACACTAACCTTTCATATTATTATTATTTCCTAAGGAATATTATGTTATTTGGGAGTTTCAACAACGTTGATTGGCTGAACACAAATTCTACTTCACCAATATGTACTTTTTAACTATCTATCCAGATCAAGATTCAAATCACATTCAAATAAAATGTGACGTAAAAAAAATTCCAGGCAGACTTGGCCAGACTTTGCCCTGCATCCCACTGAGCAACAAAGCCTTGATCAGCAACTCTACATGAGCAGCACTGAGCCTCCCGAGGCCGCAGACAGAACGCAGCTAAACGCTGTAGGAGGCACTCGAGGAGTACGTCCGCCGTGCCCCCGCTCACCGGGGCCTGCTGAGTGGCTGTGACGGCGGTGTCCTAGCCGTGTTGGCTGTCACCGCAGGGCCAGCTCGGGTCCCTGTCTGCAGCTCTGCAGCTGGTTCGGAGGTGGAGGGAGTGCGCTCCCCTGGGCCTCGGGCAGATGGTAGCGTCTCTGGAGCAGATGTTGACAGCCAGCGCTCACAGTCTGTCTTTGGCCAGCTGCACTGCAAACTGTGCCTCGCGGCAAGATCGTGCTTTTGGCCCCGGCATGACGCTCACCTGACATCCCCTGTCTCCTCCTCCTCTTCCTCCTCCTCCTCACCTGGCTCCTGCTGTACATATGTATCCCACAATGCCTTGCTCTGTGTGGCAAGAGCTGTCCACTCCCTGGAGTAATGTTGTTGTGCGGGTTGTGAAGGAAGCATGATGTCACTCTGCATACACACTGGAAGCTTGTGTTCACTTAAGCCAACCAGAAGACATAAGATGTACCACTATACTACCAATCACAGGGGGTTCTTGCATATATTTTAAGCAATAGTCTGCTGAAGTGAACAAATCTGTTCTTTTCACAGCTGTTTTATGGTCTTTGTACCAGAACAAAGGGTGGAGATTGGGTTCTCTCTGGAAAAATTCCCCCTTTACAACAAAAAAACTCACATATGTCATGGTAGCTTGCCCGTTCACAAAAAGCATGCACACACACACACACACACATACACACACACACTTGTAATCATATTGAATTGAATATGAATATGTTACATTTTTCAATCACCGTTCAATACTCACATCTTTTAAACCATAACATACATGCCCAGGAAGGGACGCTTAAGTCGTTAAAGGGAGTCTCTTTTATCTCTCTCTCTCTCTCTCTCTCTCTCTCTCTCTGTAAGAGGGAGAGATGGCTTGGTATAGCAGGCCCCTCTCAAACAGGTTAAACCTGTCCCCTGGTATGACCAGAGTGGGGGAACTCGTTTTCACAAAAGTGAATTGGTAGATAAACCACACGCAATAAAGACATAATAGGTAGGCAAATAACAAATGGGAAAGATGTGTAATACTAGATGTTGGCTTTTTCTTCTTTTTTCCCAAAAAGCAATATGAAGAACCCCCAGAGTGTTATAGCAATCAGTCCACAATCAAATAGTTTGTATAATAAACAGGGATGTTTTGGCAAGACAATAAACATGGCATGAATGTAACAGATGAATACAAACCGCTGTGCTACATGCATTATAGGCCTCGGTTTAATTTAATGATTCACAGTTGTATTTTTCTGTGATAATATTTCCATATACCAAGATACCAATATATCACGACTGCTCCTGAGGCCCCCGTAGTGCCCTCTTGTGGGGCCCCCAGGCGACCACTACCCACCTTTGAAAATGACTGGGCTAATTGTCTGGACTACAGAAAAACAAAATACAATTCTAACTGTTCCACTGTGGAAGATTAAATATCTGAATATATATTTCCAAAATATCTGAGAGGGGTATCATTGATTCTTCAGAATTGACAACATTATCATCCAGACGGGGGCGATGGACGTGAATGTACATTGGGTGTGCAGCGACCTCTAGCGGCCAACGCGTGTTACTGTTGCTCGTTAGAGTCACATCTTAATATCGACACACAAATTCAAACGTGGACGGATTTATTAATTGACAACTCAAAGCAATTCACAAAACAAAATTACAGTGACAGACTACTTCAGTGTCTTGCTCTGATAGTAGATGATAGGAAAAAAAAGTTTGTCAAAATAGGGTTTACAGCACTTTTTGAGTACTGTACTGTTTTGATGTGTTTGGCGTGATCTGTTACATGTACAAACGTGTTAACTAAACTATTAAATAACAACAAATGAACAAATAAAAATAACAATATTTGTTCTTATTTATAAAAAACAAAACAAAAACAAAAATAATAAAGAAAGAAAGAAAGACATCAGCGCCCCTAGTGGCCACCGCGGGAATCACAAGTCACTCACCCGACGTCACAGAGCCTGAACGGAGAGGGAGGTGCGAGTTGATCTCGGTGGTGGTGGTGGTGGAGGATGTTTCGCACCAGTTGTCGTCATTCCTCGGGAAATAAGAAGGAGGCGTGATCGCGACTTCAACTCCTTACCTGTTCCGAACTCCGAGAGGAAGGGTTCGTGAATCACGCGTTCGTAGAGGAGGAGGAGGAGGAGGAGGAGGAAACAACCCTGGCGTCGCTTCAGCGCAGGGTGGAGCTGGCATTGAAGGTACGTCTGTACTCTTGTTTGTGTTTTTTTTTAAACCTCGTCCCCCCCTTTTAAACTCACTTTCAAACTTCTCCTCCCGAGGTACCTGTTTGAGTGTGAGACTGGGAAAGTGGGTCTTAATGGTCTCATGCGGCGGTGACAACGTGGACCTTTAGGCCACTGAGATCATCTAGATATCGTGTTGACCGACGTCGGCGTTTCGTTTCGCGGGCTGTGATGATTAGTTTAGTTGAGTTTAGTTTAGTTGAGTTTAGTTTAGTTTTCACACAGCGAATGTTATGTGTCGAGGGACATTATTTTTTTCTGGGTTTGCAACAGGCTCGTCCAGTTTGCGGTGTGTTTTACATACTAGTTGGTCATTCAAGTCACCACGGGCTCTACAGGTGTCAATACAATGCAACCCGCTGGGAAACCTGTTCCTGACGCAATAAAGACACAGTAGGCAGGCAAATACTAAATGGGAAAGATGTGTAAAATAATACTAGATGTTGGCTTTTTCTTCTTTTATTCTGTGTCAAAGTCGAAGGTGAATGGACTTCTTCAGGGGTTCCCAAAAAGCCAGATGAAGAACCCCCCCCCCCAGAGTGTTATAACAATCAGTCCACAATCAAATAGTTTGTATAGTAAACGGGGATGTGTTGGCAAGATAACAGACATGGCATGAATGTAACAGATGAATACAAACCCGCTGTGCTACATGCATTATAGGCCTATAGGTTTAATTGAATGATTCCCTGCATCACACAGCACTAGACAGACAATCCAGTTTGACAGGCACATGAGGCCTCCACGCACAACTTAATTTTAACCTTTCAACTACAATACATGTGGAGACAGGTAAGGTAAGAACCACGTTTGAATAGTAGGCCTACATGTCCGATTGCCCGATACAAATCAAGTCTTCAATCCAGCCACTCTGGATTGAAGTGTGGACTCATAAAGTGATCTTTCTGATCTTTCTATCCTGCTCCCCTCCTTGTTCTTTTCCTTTCTCCAGGATGCTAAGAAGGCTCTGAGTCGTGGCTCCAAGATGAGTGTGACGTCGTGGTTCCTGGTGAGCAGCTCGGGGACGCGTCACCGGTTGCCCCGGGAGATGATCTTCGTGGGCCGGGATGACTGCGAGCTCATGCTGCAGGTGTGTGTGTGTGTGTGTGTGTGTGTGTGTGTGTTGTGTGTGTGTGTGTGTGTGTGTGTGTGTGTGTGTGTGTGTGTGGTGTGTGTGTGTGTGTTGTGTGTGTTGTGTGTGTGTGTTGTGTGTGTGTGGTGTGGCGCTTCCTCAATGCATTCTGTGTGGTGCAACCTGGGTGGACGGGAGCTGTCTCACAAGCGTCACCCCTGTTGGCTTCCTTTGCCTTCACACGAAATCCATAAAATTTAACAAATGCATTCCTCTGTGGTCGGTCTCCTCCTTGGTGACTGTTCCCAGGAGTGTCTGTGTAGGTGTAGGTCACTGTAGTACCCTGTATTTAGACAAAGCGGGGGTGAAAAATACAGTGGCCATGGATAAGTGTATATACTGAATTAGGTCCTTTTTAGTCAGTGAGGTCTCCCAACAGAATGCCCTGCCCACCACAGAGGCTCAATTCAACAGGAGCTCTCCTCTCTAACGTCATCACCACCACTATGGTTTCTGGGTTGTAAACAAGCACAGAACCCAGAGGCTTCTCTGTGGGTTGAAAACATACTCCCTAAAACCTAACCTAAAACCTAACCTAAAACAAAAAAAAAGTGGTTGGTTTGGTTTACATGCTGAATTTGGGACCGCTTGCTTGCTTGCTTGTTTAGCACATATACAGCATAACCTCCCCCTAAACTCACTACAACCCTTTTTATCCCATTACGACAGCAGTTTAATACATTTTTGTTCAGTCGCGCATTTGAATGTCCTTGAAATGAAAGTGCAGAGAGTTGTATCTCTACTCCACAACTCCGGCAGCTTCAGGCCTGGAGTTGGTTACATCCTCTGAAGTTCCTTCAATCGTGGCTGGTTTGTAATGAGACTGGTTTGGCAGTGCACTGTGTCATTTGGCTCGTGGAATTCCTGTATGTTTGACGTTGTTTTGTTACTTGCTCAAATGTGTTGTGCGCGACTCCCAAAAGCTGCTCGTTTTGCTGTAAAGACGGTAAATAGTGTGGATATTTGATTATTTCCCTTCATTTTTGATATTTGTATTGTTCTGTTGCACATTCCGCTGGGCATCGCCACTTTTTCACTTCACTGCATATCCTGAAACTGTATGTGAAGATTAAACTTCTTGAATCACTGCGACGGAAAGTCCCAGTCAGCAGCCCACAATCTCCTACAGCAGGGGCCAGAGTAAATCTGGGGGATAAGATGATGTAGGTGGAGTATGTGCTTAAAGGACAAACAGCGGATGGTCCCCGAGAAGAGTTACCTAACACCCCGTTGATGACAAACAAATCACAGAGTTTAATCTATTGAGTAAACCATGGCTTGAGTGCAACTATCTGCAGGTCCACTCAGGGGGAAAGGAAGAAACACACACACACACACACACACACACACACACGTCTACTATAAAGGAAGCATTGGAAATCAGCATTCATTTTACAAATGAGTTTCGCTGCCAGCGTTCATCTCTGTGATGATGGTGTCGGGGGGGCCCCACCGCACTGTCTAATGAGGGGAGAGACAGGCTGAATCAGCACTGCCTCACACAATTAAGGGGCCGGCGTATTCCCAAAGCTAATGTGCTTCTTCAAGCGTGTGACTGCTGGATTGGCAACGTGCACGAAGAACACTGAAGTTCAGTGGGCAGAGCTTGGTCACGGTGTCCGTTCTTTAATGACTAGTGAAAAGTTTGGCTCTGTGATTGCCTTTTACCTTAATAGCAGATCATGGACTAACATAAATGTTTGTTTGTTGTTGGGGTCGTCCTCTATTAATGTGTGCCAACTTCACACCTGGCCAGGGACTACAGATGAAAACTAGCCTCCTGGCTAATTTACTTTACTGTTTATTAATATGCACTGTCCCTGACAAATAAATGGAATAAATAAAATAAATGATGTGTTTTACTTTGCAGTCACGCAGTGTAGACAAACAGCACGCTGTGATCAACTACGATCCCAACACGGACGAGCACATGGTGAAGGATCTGGGCAGCCTGAATGGGGTGAGTGGGTCCATCTCTCTTGTGTCCAGACAGATGGCTTCTGTCCAGAGTCCAAAAAAGGAGCAGGGCCCAGGTACTGAGAAAAGGGGAGGGAGTCTCTGGAGACTACCGCGCCGAAACCCCAGCCGGCTCTCGTCTAAAAGGCCAGCACACAAAAGACCCTCTCTCTCTCTCTCTCTCTCTATGAGCCAGAGACCTGGGCAACGGTCTGTAGAGCAGCAGAAGCAGCAATCAGGGAGACTGGAATTACTTGCAAGGCTAGGGTTTATAAAACGCGCACACGCTCACACACACACACACACAAGTTGCACTCGTTGCACTCATATCCGGGAGAAGAGCAGTTTTCAGCAGCAGCAGAAACCAGGCGTTGTTCCCCTGTGAGTGTTTCTCTTGGCCTTGGCCCCGCAGTAGACAAACTAATCAGAGCAGAACCAAACACGGACCTGCGGCTGAGATCCAACATGGCTGCCCCTCTCTCACACACACACACACACACACACAAGGCTAATGTTTGTTTGTTGTGGCTTACACTTATCTAGAAGAAGCCTTTCAACCTTTTTATACCGAGTCACCAGCGACCACACTCTTGCTCATACTGTTGTCCGTGTTTTGCTGAGCGATGTTGATCGGTTAAACGTAATCTTCTTTGGACAAAGTCATGCTAGGAGCAGCGTTACACAACCAACGTTCACTTTCCCTCCTGAGTGTGGGTAGCCAGCCTGTGTGTGTGCGTGTGCGTGTGTGCGTGTGCGTGTGTTGCAGGCCGCTGCACACACACACATAATCTCATTAGGGCTTTAACCTGCACGTGGCTTCGCCCTGCAGGTGGGAAGTGGGCCAAATGTGAAGCAATGTTGTGTGCTTACAGGAGGAGACGTGGAACTTGACCGCACATGCACACATACACACACACACCATTCATGTATGTATGTGTCCTCTCAATATATGATACTTGATTTAGAATAGCAACACCATACCTCTGTCTCTTCCTGTCTCTCCCACAGACGTTTGTAAATGACCTGCGGATCCCGGACCAGACCTACATCACCCTCAAGCTGTCTGACATCATTCGCTTTGGCTACGATATCCTCTCTCTCTGTGTGTGTGTGTGTGTGTGTGTGTGTGTGTGTGTGTGTGTGTGTGTGTGTGTGTGTGTGTGTGTGTGTGTGTGTGTGTGTGTGTGTGTGTTGTGTGTGTGTGTGCTGTGTGTGTGTGTGTGTGTGTGTGTGTGTGTGTGTGTGTGAGAAATTTCGTTTTTGTCTAGCTGATTTGTCCAAGCGATACTAAAGAAAGTGCCTTTCTTCAGTTGGGAACAGCAGCCTTCTTCTTCTTCTTCTTCTTTTGTCGTCATAGCGGTCCGCTTAAACGATCCCTGGAGAAAGTTCAGCAGCTCTCCAAATGCTGAACTTTTTTTGTTGTTGTTTACTTTGAAAGGAAGTTGTTTGCGCTGCTTTGTTTGGCAGGCTGTTGTTGTATCAGCTATCTTATTGCTTGATTATCTCAGTCCAGGGTATTATACCGGGGGAGTTACGGGGGGGAACCAAAACAAAATGGCCTTTGTTCACCCTTTGCCCCCCCCCCCCACCCCCACGCACAGTACAGAAAAGCTAAGAAAAAACAAAAACATGGAGGGGGGGCGGAGGTCAACATGGAGGAGCATTGTAAAAGCGAACCCAACCGTAGTTCACTTGGACCGCGGACCGAGACCCTCCCCCTTTTCAAGCGGACCAAAGTTCATTTGGTCCGCACCAGAGTTCGAATGAGCGTTCACACCACCCCCAAACGAACCGTACAATATCAATGGGAGAAACGCTCCGGGGTTCGATTTACAACGGACCAAACAGCTAAGGTGTGAAGCGCTCTAATAGAGTCCACCACATTAAGCATGTGATGGCACACGTCATTCAGGTTACTATAAATAATATGAGCTCGGGTGAATCTCATCAGTCCATAATGGCCGTTCTTTATCCCCCTACGCTCTTAAAATGTAATCAAACTGAGAAGAGAGGCAGACATTCCTGTTTTTTAATATCATTTTAAACCCTGTTAAATTATGGGTATGAGGCCAAAGAAGGCTAGGCCTTCTTAAAAATTGATAATGATGATGAATCGACTGGCAGGCAATTGATCCAAGGCTTCTAAACGGTGGGTGTGTGTGAGTGAGTGTGTATGTGTGAGTGTGTGTGTTGTGTGCCTTAACAACTCACCCCACATGTTCACGTGTACATCCTGGAGAAGAGTCAACACAAGGTGCCTGAAGAGGCCCTGAAAGTGAGTACAGCTCACGGTTACATTTGTAGCATGTAATATCGTGCACATTTAAATATCGTTTACATACAAACATTTATATACAGTGCATTTGTCACAGTGTCATTGGGTTTCATTCCCATGGTTTTAAATGAGCCAAAAAGTCACGCGCCACTGCTACTGAATTATATTCCCACGAATACGAATACACAGACACACACGGTGAGTTTGTCTTCTTCCCGTGCTCTCGCTGTGTCCGCAGCATGAGAAATACACCAGCCAGCTGCAGCTGGGACTGAAGGCCCTGGAGGGCAGGAGGAAGGACAGACCGCCGCCGCAGCAGCAGCAGCAGCAGAACTACACGTCCAACGTCAAGCTGCAGGACCAGTTGGAGCGCAAGGCCTACTCTGCCACAGGTACACACCACACGTCGGTGGGGATCCCGTCAAGGTTCTCACACACACTTTTTTTTTAACACACGACCATAACTACCGCTAGCTAGCTGAGGTTTGCTGCTGTTTTTTGTTTATGTATGGCACACATTTATTTATCTATTTATGAATGTTGTTCGCTTCCCACAGCGGGGGAAAGAGGAAGCCTTTTGTGTTGACTTGGGCCGCATGAGTAAGCTTCACCGATGTCTTGATAAGACGGGCTGTGGTTCTCTTGATTACGTGCTTCCCCCTGCGGGAGATAAGGCATGGGAGCGTAAGGAGACCTGAGCTGTCGTATGCCCCATAGACTCAGGAGTCTTGGCAGGTTGTGTTTGGCAAGGGGATGGGTGTGTGCGCAGGTTAGGCGTCAGCCAGCCAAGTCAAAGGGGTGAGGAGTTTGAGGACAAACACACGTGTTAAGAGGAACTGGAAAAGGTGCATTTGTTTTCACTGCCAGTTTGGCACCGGCAACTTTGGTGAATCTCAAAATTTGCCTCCCCCCATTCAGAAGTTGGTCTATTCACAGCAGCAGAATACACTCACTGTGTCTGCTGGGCTCTCACACTTCCTGCTGTGTGTGTGTGTGTATCCATCCTTCTAGCCTGCTGGGAGAACTACTACAACCAGGGGCTAAGAATAGGACCCTTCCTCCCTTCCTCTGCTCTCGGGAGAGCGGCGGCGCGTGCTTCGCTGCCGTCGTATCGCTCAAGAATGTAGTCAAACATTAACTTCTCCTCAGACTAACCCTGCCGATCTTGTTAGGTCGCCAGGGATCCCCTTTCAAACGTTTTTGCTGTGAATTAGGTTAACAAAGGTAAATACGGCTGTGCACTGACACCTGAGAGAGGCACGACCCTCGATTGATCCACTAGTCATCGCTTGGTCAATAACGTCCTTTCTTGTCCATTGATTTTTAAAGGTAAAAGGACACACAGGGAACACTTTGTATCACTGCATTTGCTTTGCTACAAGGTGTTCCGCATAGAGCAAGTGGGCAGCGTTTGGCTACTACTTAATCATCCTGACTGAACACAAAGGCAGGAAGAATAATTATCTGCAAATATTATGCAAATCTGACTGTATGGCTTCATTTGTTTGCCTTAAAGCCACATGCGCCCTAATATGGTTCACTCCCAGTTTAGACTGTGAAAAAAAAATAGTGGAAAATACATGATCAGTGTGTACAGTGTACGTCTGACTCTGCAATGGTATATTTGGTAGCTTAATGCTATTTGGGACACGGGAGGTTGACTATTTCTGTATGTGTGCCTGTGTGGGTTCTTCAGCTGCAGCTGGACAGGGTGTGGAGAGTTTCCTGTATTCCAGCTGTCTGCAGGGCCGGCCTTCAGCCTCTGTCTCTGCATTTGTATCCGTGTGTTTTTGTACACCGATTGCACATCAAGCTAGTCATGTTTCCCTGCTGGGATATTTAATAGCTTGCCGGGTTGACTCACTTACTTGTTATTGTTTTTCTTTTAAAACTGTTTTTCCAGCCTTTTTTGCTATTTTGGCCTTTCCCCCCCGAGTGCCACAACCAAACTTTCTCGTCCATTGGAACTCCCATTCAGGGAGTAGCAACATGCTAACATGAATGCTACAACCCTGAGCCCCACTGATCTGGGTGCCTGCCTGCCTGGGCCAGTCAGTGTAGGCGTGTCGCCCAGTCTCGCCCCCTCTGTTGTCCCGAGCTGGAAAGGGAAGGCTTGGGTAAGGGGAACGGAATTAGTAGCATCATGCCGCCGCACTCTGTTGACGTCTTATTATGTGTGGCCCCGGGCAACGGCCGGTGGGAGTGTTGGGGCCGCCTCGAATGGTTTGGCCCGTGCATTTAGGCCCCAGAGAGAGCTGAGTGTGTGTGTTACTGTTTAGCCTCCAGTCTATCAGGCAGCCAACAGGCATGCTGATTAGATCTGATTCGAGACACACCGGCCTCTCTGGACCAACGCTTGTTTAGCGCCCGACACTTGCAGAGGGCGTGAGAGGAAATGTGTCCCCCAAGCTGCTGCTCCTGTATCTGGAGGAAGGATCCATCGTGGAGAGAATTTAGGTCAACATTTGATGATGATGACAACAGTGGTGCGACAGTACAGGCCTGGACACTAATCATAGTGTCACAGTGGTATCATTGACCTGACGTCACAAAATACACTTTTATATCTATATGAGTCTACAGTCAAATATGATCTCGTACAGTAAAGGATAGCTTTGCCTGATTTTCAACCTTATCTCTGCATTAGGGATATTATGTGAAAAATGTTGTTGCCAATGCTCTCAATGTCTCTGGGGGCGTGGCTCAGCGCAGATGCTAAATCTAACCCCAACTCTGTAGTTTGACTGAGCTAATGACAGAGTTGGGACCAAAGTAGCAGGGGTGCCGGCAACATGGAGGAAAGGTGAACGTTGCACACATTGGAATGATACTAAGCTGGTAGAAAATCGGCGAAGTTCCCCTTTTAAAATGCTATATACTGTATTTGTATATACATTTGACAGTGTGGAATCAGACATGATGAAATTAGGTTGCCCATAATAAATCATCATGATTATGATGATAATAAAGATATTGTGTCATGTACACACGCACGATAATAACACATTCTCCGTCAGCATTTTCAGGCTAAAGGTTGTCGGCTAGACTGCTCACAGCCTTGCATTGTGTGACCATAACCTTATGTCACAGCCATGTCTTTGTGTGTGTGTTGGGAAAGATTAGGATTAGTTTTGTCCTGATTTCTGCCGTGAGGAGGATTCGGTTGCTCATGTGATCGCGTCAGCAAAACTTGCTTTGTGGTTCGTTTGTTGTTGGGGGGGGGGGGGGGGGGGTTCAAACTACTACAGTTTTTTTGTGACATTTTCCATTAAATTAAATGCTGTCTAACATGGATTTGTGTGCTCTCTGTGTCTTCTTAGCCATCACAGATAGTCCGATCTCCAAGACGACTCCTCTGTACGGCCAGCCGTCCTGGTGGGGGGAGGACGACGACCCGGATAACAAGCAGGAGAACGGCAGTGGAAAGCCTTCAGACCAGGAGTCCACAGGTCAGAGAAAGCACTTCCTGTTTGGTTTACTTCCTCGTTCTACACCGTGACTATGTAACCTCAGCATATCAAAATATCTCTGTATACGCCTGTATGTACTTGATTGACTTCTTACATTCCCAGATCACACCTCTGATCCTAAGATCATAAAATAAATCCCTTAATTCTGATGCTAAATGTGCAGCATAGCATGCCTTGCTATGGCAGGAGTCTGTGCGCTGCCCTCTGTGGGTCATCCAGGGCTCGTGTTAAGCCCCTGGCCGGCTGCTCTCTGGCTGCCAGTTATGGAATGTGAGTCAGGCTGTACCCGGCGGTGCCTGGCTGGTGGGCAGTGAAGGCCTGCCTGCCTGCCTGACTGCCTGCCTGCCTGCCTTGTGATGGATTATTAGCCTCTAAGCTGCTGGAGGAACGGGGTGGTGGAGGGGGTCGGGGGGGTGGTGAAAGGGAGGGTGGTGGGCGGTGGTGGGCCTGATGTTTCTCATCCGCGAGGCTGGTAGGTTATGACCGCTCAGCTGCTCGGCTGGACTCTGACCTCCTCGTGTGTGTGTGTGTGTGTGTGTGTGTGTGTGTGTGCGCGTGTATTTCCACATCCAACTGGCAGCCCGAGCCTGACGGCGCAATCTTCTGTGATCGCTGCGGTCACCATGCTAATTAATGTCCTCAATGTCAGTGGAAGGGTGACTGCAACGTTCCAGTTAATGCACATGTACTAATTTTCACAGGAAATTGTATTTTTAAAAATCTCAAACATGATCAAATATGCTGCTTGTGTTTAATCAATAATTACAAATGAAATGGTCATTCACTCCAAGAGAACTCCTGACAGTTCTGTTACAAAAGCGTTCTGTTCACAGTGGCAGTGGCGAGTGTAGGTGTTGTATTGACGGTGTATCTGCGCTCTGTGTGCCTAACAGACCCTGCCAGAGACCTGTCATCCAGACACGGGGTCAATGGCTCTCTGTCGGAAAGCGCCGGCAAGGCCGTGTACTCGTACCGCCGCGAGCCCAGCTACTTCGAGATCCCCACCAGGGAGTGCCAACAGCGGGCCGCCAACACGCCTGACGAGGAGGGGGAGGAGAAGGAGGAGAAGGAGGAGGAGGTGCTCCAGGAGGTGCCCACCAAGGACATCCCTGACCCCACCGCCCCCCACTGTGTCCCCTCCCCCACCGCCCCCCACTGTGTCCCCTCCCCCACCACCCCCACGCAGCCGGTGGTCCAGAGCCACGCCTCGTTCACCATTGAATTTGACGAGTGCACGCCTGGCAAGATGAAGATCAAGGACCACATCACCAAGTTCTCCCTCCGCCAGCAGCGCAAGTTCCCGCCAAAAGAGGCGGCGGTGGCGGCGTCGGCACCCTCCGAGGTGATCTCTGCACAGAGCAAAGTAGCAGATTGGCTGGTGCAGAGCAACATCAGCATGATGAGGAGGAGGTCCCATGCCGAGGACCAGTACAGCACGAAGAGTGACCAGTTGGCTCAGAAGACCACCAAAGGTGAGACCCTGAGAAGTTTAAGTACTTTATATACTTGCTTACTGGAAGCTAACACTTTATCCTTTTGTTATTAGGCCACCAACACGAAGACGGAACCTACAGTGACTCTGACAAACCCTCGGGCCTCGTGGACGACCTCATCCAGGCGCAGGCTCTGATTGGCTCCCACGTCTGTCAGCCTCCCCAGAAGGGCTCCCCTCCACAGCGCTCCTCCCCCAACTGCATCACGCCTCCCAGCCCTGCCGATCCCCTCTCCTCCTCTCTGGGTTCCCAGTCCCCGCCCACCCTCGGCAAGAGCGACCCTCACCGGCCGTTCCTCAACAACGACTCGAGGAGCCGACGTTCCCAGCCGGAAGCCTCGCGCCGGCCGGAGAACGTGAGGAAAGCGGCGGGAGCGGGCGGCGAGAGGCAGGCCTCCGGCGCGCCCGTGTCCCAAAGGTACACCATCCCCCTCAGGGACCCCGATGCGTCGCCGGGACTCGTCAGAGCCGGCTCTCTGAGACGGGAGAAGACGGAGGACCGCATCAGTTTCTCCTCGCGCTCCTCGTCCTCCTCCTCGATCTTGGCCCGGCCCTTTGGCAGCGTGGGCCGCCGATCCAAAATCGCCCAGGACTACACCGCCGAGTTCCTCAAACAGGCCAGGCGTTCCTCCGCCACCACCGCCACCATCACTGCCACCATCACCGCTGACCTCTGGGACAAAGCCCCGTCCCCCGTCCCCACCCGAGTCACCCCACCGAGGACTACGGCGGTGGCGGTAGAAGGGTCACCGGAGTCGCCGCCCCGGAGTCCCGTCACCGTGCCCTCGCCCCCGCCGCCCCACTTGGTCCAGACATCCTCCCCCATCCACCAGCCCATCCCCCTCAAGGCACCGCTGATGCCCCGGTCCGCCCAGGGAGGGGAAGCGGGACACAAGGACACCCCGCCCGCCGGCGCCAGCGTCCCCCGGCCCGACGAGGAGGACAACCTCAGCGACGCCGGGACGTACACCATCGAGGGGGAGGCGCAGGACAAGGAGGTGGAGGAGGCCCGGAGCATGATCGATCAGGCAAGTCTCAGCGACGGCGTTATTTTCCTGGAGCTTGACGACGTGTGTGTGTGTGTGTGTGGTGTGTGTGTGTGTGTGTGTGTGTGTGTGTGTGTGTGTGTGTGTGTGTGTGTGTGTGTGTGTGTGTGTGTGTGTGTGTGTGTGTGTGTGTGTGTGTGTGTGTGTGTGTGTGTGTGTGTGTGTGTGTGTGTGATCATATTATAAACATGCTTCCTTTTGAATCTCAAAGGGACGGCATGTCACTCATTGAGCGTGGTGTGGTCATGGACGGCTCCTCAGTGGTCCCGTTGTCCTGTACTCACACGGTGCCCCCCCCTGGTGCTTTGTCCCTGACAGGTGTTTGGTGTGCTAGAGAGCCCAGAGCACAGCCACCAGACCGTACCACCGGACCCACCGGCCTCCTATAGGCCTGCTAGTATTGAGTGCGCGGAGCAGCAGCATAGGCAGAGTAGCGGCAGCAGCGGGGCGGTGCCCAGGCCTGCTCCAGAACAGGGGGAGGGTCTGGTGGCGGCGGTAAAGGTAAACCTCTCCTCCTCCGTGTTGCCGTGGGAACAGTGAATGGCTGAATGGGCCTGGGACATGGGAAAGTTAGCCAAGCCCTCTACTGGTTGATTGATGGATTTCCTTGATTGTCTTCCTGGTGTTTTGGGGTTTCTCCGGATGGGCCTTCTATTTCTCCCTGGCTGTCGAGTGTTGACTTGAATATTTGATTGTTTGATTCATCTTTTTATTCTTTAATCGAAAGCCTAATGAATCGAGTCAAACTGGTAAGCGGACACAAGCAATCCAATAGAAAATCTTTGGTTTGATGGGACAAATGTGTCTATCCTAAAGCATTTCCACTAACATTGCATTGATCTGCAGTGTTGGACCTCTCTCCTCTCATTCTGGAGCAAATCATAACGACCCGCACAGTATTTTAATTAAGTAAGCAGTCTAACTGTCCCGTTGTTCCTCATCAGAAGGCCTCTGTTTCCCAGGGAGAGCCCAAGTGGATGTCACGCTGGGCGAGCCTGGCAGACAGCTACACGGAGAGCGAGCCTTCACACGGCCTCGTGAGCGTTCCCTCCTCCCAGGCGGAGCAGCCAGGAGGAGGAGGTGAGTAATGTCTGCCACCCTGACAAGATCACCGGGGCTTATTTGAATCATGATCATGATGCTGCCCCTCCCCCGGCCCCGGTGGATATGAATGATGGTTGGGTGATCACAGTGTATGGAATAATAATAATAATAATAATAATTTTCATTGAAACTACTGTACTTATTATGATCCCACTTTTACTTCTTGAATCTTGATAGCTCGTTTCTGTGTGAAATTTGATTCCCTTTCTCTCCCCATAATTTTCTCTATCCCTTTCTAATCCACGAATGTGACGATTGTTGTTCCATTCAGCAGGCAACATTACGATATTGCACAACACGACGCTGGGCAGCGAGTCGGATGTTTCCAGGCCTCGCCGTCTGCTGCCCGCGGTGCCTCTGAGCAGCGCTCCCACTCCCAGCAGCAGCGGCCGCGTCCGCTACGACCTGCAGTCCACCTTCGAGGTGGTGGACAGCAGCTCGACGAGCGTGGATCTGCCCGGCTCCTCGTCTCTGGATTCCTTGCGGCGCTCCACCGGCGTCCAGGACGACCTGGACCCCGACAGCCTCAGCGACGACGCCAGCCGGTCGGACCACAGCTCGGTGGTGGAGACCAGGTGGACACCGCCGCCGCCGGTGGTGGCCGTGGCCAGGCTCCCGGCCCCACCCACCTCCTTCTACGTTGTCTCGGAGGAGGAGGAGGAGGATCGGCGGCGGCGGCGCGCGGTGGAGGCTCGAGTCCCGCCACCCCTAAGACGGAGAGGAAATCCAGCCCCAAGCTCTTCTCCACGGCCACACTGACCAAGCAGCGAGGTGCCCAGGACAGCGGGAAGCTGAAGCCCAACGTCTCGCCTCCCACACTGGACCAGGGGAGGTCCCCGAGTCCCAGCGAACCCGAGTCCCGGCGCAGCGTTTCGCTGATCAGACACGAGAGCTTCACCATGGACTCCCCCAGCAATGCCAGACTGCCCAACATTTCAAGCGCGCCCACTTCCAGGGAATCCGTACCAGAGGACGAGTCTGTGGCAGCCTTCAACCAGGACACCCACTCCTACCTTAAAGACACGGAGGACGTTCTGGCTTCTCTGGAGGCCAAGCTCCAGGCGTTCCAGCCGTCACCGGTCACCAAGCCACCCTCGGCGATCGACTCTCTGTCTGCAGAGTCTGACCTAGATACCTCCAGCACCGTCAGTCACCACAGCAACAAGCCAAACTCCCTGTCCCCTCACACTACTGTCCCCACTAACGGTATCCACAGGGAGAGGTCTTCAGCCAGTACGGCCAGCCAGGAGTCCAACCACCAGTCTTCAGCCTCCGAGCAGCTGTCGGAGAGGCCCTACAGCAGGGGGCCGGAGCAGGGCAGCGGCAGAGCGCAGAGGGAGAGGGGTCCGGTGGGGCTGAGGCGCATCGCGGGCAAACGCGACTCTGTGGACTTCAGTGACGATGCCCAGGGCTCCAGCCTGCCGTGCTCGGACCAGGAGTCCGGGAGCCAGCAGCACCACGGGCGCCGGAAATACACGGTGCCGCTGAAGAAGGACGAGGCCAAGCCCTCCAGAGCGACGCAGGCGCTGAGCCGCTCCAGCAGCCTGTCGGCCCCCAGGGCCACCAGGGCCTCTATGCTGCGCCGCGCTCGCCTGGGAGACGCTTCCGACAACGAGGGTCCGGAGACGGAGCGGCCAGGCCAGGACGCCGCCGCCGCCCCCAGGCAGCCCCAGGAGGCCAAGAGGCTGACCAGGCTGGACATGCTGGCTATGCCTCGCAAGCGCACCAGCTCCTTCAACACGCCCAGCGACACGGAGGCGGGCCCCTGCGTCCAGGCAGTCCCCGGCCGCACCACGGGGTTCTCCAACCGGAGCACGGAGTCCGGCAGCGGCTCGGGGCGCAAGGCCTCGGTGCCGGGCCCCAAGCCGGCGCCCCAGAAGGGAGCCCTCACCAAGACGCCCATCACCCGAGGACGCTCCAGCAGCGCCAAATACACCAGTAGCACAGCCTGTGAGTCACACACACACACACACACACACACACACACACACACACACACACACACACACACACACACACACACACACACTCTGGCTGGAGTGCATGGAGAAGCAGTTAACATATATGTAGGTTTACAACTGATTATTGTTTTTACCCCTTTATGATTTAATGTCTGCACGTATTTAACTCCAAGTCATCCGTGGAAGGATCCCTTTAATATGCAAAGTAAGAAACCATGAGACAGACCTCAGGGTCTTCTTATTTACCACATTGGGTTGTTTTCTTTTTTTACAAACATTGGTTTTGCGTTTTCTTGCGCTTCTGAGAGCTCACGGCTAAGGGCTGTAGTCTAACGTGTCACCTGGCTGTGAAGCCCTTTCAGACCGTACTCACTAGAAAAAGAGCATTCGAAATGAACTCATTTAATAAGCCGTTATTGGCCAGCCGTTATTAGCAGTTATTTTTACCGTGCGATTTCGGCACTGTGG